>JAXQQM020080846.1:0-166762 GCA_034641835.2 Pinus albicaulis | reverse complement strand
TGTTCAGTCTGGAATCAGCAGCAAAGTTTGATTTTTCATGAATTTGAGGATCCTTTTGACAGCTTGCTGCAATCACCAAAGAAAAGCACCGCAGATGTGAGGAAAAGTTTAAGATCAAGGTATGGAGATTATCTGGACCAGAGCTATGTTTATGAAGATCCATTCACAATATTCTTGCAGTCGTCCAGTCAATTTGTGCTTTGCAAGTTTATCAGCAGTCCACTTGGTTCAAAGTTTCCATGGGAGTTTCCTGTCAGTAGTTGTTTCTCGTTGTTCATAAGTAAGCATGTGGGAAGAAATCAAACAGCCGGCAGCATGCTTGCATGGTTGCATTGGCTGTTCCATTACACTTGATCGGGTGGTGTAAAGTACAATTAGAGTAGGTTGTATTGAATAAGCTCTACTTTGAGCATCTTTTTCAGTTTGTCAGTTGTGTTTAAGTATCGAGTCAGTTTTTAGTTGAGTGAGAGTAAATTTTTGTCATCAGTTTTCAGTCATGCATTTCAGTTTGAGTTTTTGATTCCATGGCCCAATGGATGGAAGCACTGGTCTGCTCTCCCAAAGTTCTACGGTTCTTGGCACCTCCACGGAGATGGAGCTACCATTCCCATTGGAGCCAATGTTAGAGTCAGCTTTTGCAGCCTTCCTCCAGTGATCAAACATGCTCTTTCAAAGTGATTTCAAAGTGCCAAGGTCAAATTTTGTCATTTCAATGAGTCTTCAAGCAAAATTTGATCACTAGGCATTAGGTCTAGGGTTGGTCTTCACTCTTTTCAAATTTTGTCCAAATGACAGTCCACATCGCCATTCAGCTGAGTGTACCATCATTCAGAGGGTTGTCATCATCATGTCAGGTTCCAAAGAGTCATTTTACATCTCGTTCATGCTTCAGTTGTGCCTAGGTAAGGTCCATTTCCCTCTCCTAGGGTTTTGGAGGTAATTTCTCTTGGACGGTTAAATCATCGGAAAGACTTGTATCCTGATGTTCAGACATTTTCCCCTATACTTAAATCACCTTATCAAACACTTCCCATCACTGAGATCCCCGAAATTCCTCATTTTTGCACAAACCCTAGTTTCTAACCAAAACTTGGCAATTTCCTAAGGCTAGGCCTGTGTTTTGCCCTTTTGGACCCTTTCCCCTCACTCAATATCTATGATTCCACTTTCCCCTGCTTCCTAACATCCCTCCCTACTTCCCAAAATTTCCCCAAGAATTTAGAAGCCCCCTATCCCCTTCATTTCGCTTCATTTCGACAAAATCCCTTGTTCCACACATCGGGATAAGTTTCACTCAAAATATGTTTCAGAGAAATAAAAGATGAATTTGGGAACACTGAGAGAGGTTTTTGTCCATAACATGCCAAGGAAGAAAAACCTCATTCACTTTTTACACAGGTATCATGGTTTTAGAGAAATGTCAAAAATATCGTTGCCTCAGGAGAATTGAATGCACCTCTGAAGTGACCTTGGGAAAATCAAGATTGCTCCTAGCATGTTTGGCCAACTGACTTTCTTGATGAGTCAGATGATAACTAGACAGAAAGACCTTTCCAATGAGCTATCATGAGCTCAATTTGGAGTTGAGGAAGACCTTCAAAAGTTGACTGCAACAGCACTCTGCCTTGAGGCAGCCTCATTCTGATCATTTTGACTAGTGTTGGGAGATTTGATTTTTGACAGAGTAAATGAAATCCAAATTGCCTAATTCCACTTGTGTTGGAAAGTAGACTCCAATAGATTTCCAACGAGCTATCACACGCCCGATTTGGACACCGAGAAGGCCTCCAAAAACTTCCTTCAAAATGCACTATGTGGCAAGGGGCTCGAGCGACCCACCTGGGGCCCGAGCGACCCACCTGGGGCCCGAGCGACCCACCTGGGCAGAGGCTGCGCGACCCACGCAGGGGCTGTGCGACCCACGCAGAGGCTGCGTGACCCACGCAGACACAGGGTTTTGAAATTTATTCTGAGCGCCCAGCCTTGCTTGGAATCGATGCAACTGACCTTCAAACAGGTTTCTATCAATTGCTTGATGTTTTTGAATGTATTGGTGGCATCATTGGTGGTTTCAAATGTTCAAACGGAGGATCTAAAACCCCGCAGTCATAGCATTCTTGTTTTCAGGGTTTTAAAATGAAAATGAATGGTTGAATGAGTTTGTTTGCTATCTTATGGCAGTGATACATCCAACTTTGCATATGATATTAAACCCATATTGCTCTCATGCCCATTTTGCCATTTTGACCATTGCTATTATTATACCATGTTAAAACCCTTTCTTCCATGGTGATTGTGGTTGTAATAAGTCTCACTGCCCAATGTAAAAACGTTTTCATGACTTTGTTTCAAATTGCCCATTGAGACCTTTGTGCTCATTACTCATAGACAAACACATTACTATTGATGCCATGCTCTCCTTTGACTAGACTTGTTCAAAATTTTGAAAGTTGCCCGCTCCTTTTGATCAAAATTTCACTTCCATTTAAAACAGAGATTGTGCCTTTTCCAATCCATTTAAAACTGAGATTTTATCATGGTTTGTTTCCTTATGGTGTTTTGACGGTGGGATATTTATTGGGTGTTGAAACACACATCATAACTCTCTTTTCACTGCATCTATATCCGTATACATAGTGCCAATATCTTGTTCCAGGCCATGACAGAGACAGAGTCAGAGTATGAGCAGGAGTCGGACAGTGACTCAATCGTTGAGGTTGATGCACTGAGATGGAGCATACCAGTGCACCAGTAGTGGTAACATATCAGAGAAGCCACGGAGCTTTGTTTCAACATCACGACGAGTACTATCTTCACCCGGGGTGGAAGGGGTCTCGTTGACTTCATCAGCAACGCGAGTACTATCTCCACATGGCGTGGAAGGGGTCTCGCCTTCTTCATCAGCGCAGGTACATTCACAGGATAATGATGGAGACAAAGACACCAAGGTCCCAATTTTCATTTTCAACAGGTTGAACATACACATTGCTACATCATGACTGACAACAACACATCATACAACCGAGACAGTGTTTTCATCACAGGAACTGCATGCACCAGGAGAGCACTAAAATGGCGGAAAAGGCCTGATCCACTCCGGATTTTGGCCGAGGCTTCATTGACTGAGCAAGACACATGATGGAGGACCTCCGCTCCGAATTTGGGCAAATTCGGAGAAAATTTTGTCATTTTCAGATTTTTGGTCTAAAAAACAGGTTTTGCAGCTACGTGGGTCGCGCGCTCATGCGCTCGCTTTTTTTTGAGACACTTGCTGGAGGAGATTTTTACATTTTTGGATTTTTCATGGTAAATTATGCATCCTCTGAAGTCAACTTAGCATTTTAACAAAATCTGGATGGTCAAACAGCTCAAAAACACCATGAAAATCACCTTGCTGCCACCTTTTGCACCAGCAGGAAGTACCTCTGGGAGAATGCGGTTTTGGAGGGTAAAATCAACTCCAAATTCCTAAATTCTACTTGGGTTGGAAATTAGACATCTATAGCTTTCCAACGAGCTATCATGAGCTCAATTTGGATGCCGGGAGCTACCTCAAAATCAGCCTGGAACATGAGCGACCCACGCAGTTCAGGAGCGACCCACCTAGAGATTTTTCTGAATTTTCAGCTTCCAGCTCAGTATTTCGCCTATTATGGACCAGTTTTGCTTATGGATAGAATTCTTGGGTTTTTATGATGTAAATTCATGTTTGATATGTAACTTTGGCTTGTTTTTATCTCTTCTAGAAGATTCACTCTCAAATGAGTAAAAAATCATGTAATGGATCGGTTTCCACTCTTTTAGAGGCAAGTTGTTAGCTGCCTAGATTGTAGTTCCATGATTAGAATTGGTTGAAACTGATCCCTGAAGAGGGAATTCGACCCCTAGAGGTGGGGAAAGGTGTTAGAGTGCTCTATATATTGTAATTTCTCAATCCTTTTTGGAGGTTGGAGAGGTTGGACTCTTGGGATACTTTTGATACTATTGTACATACTTTTCATATTTTGGCTAAGGAAAGATCAGGGGTTTTGCGGCACTTGTTGGGATCCTTGTGGTGTTCTTTTCTTGATGGTGTTTCTTCTTTGTTTACTCTGTTTGGAGAGGATCCAAGTTCTTCTTTGCCCTCTTCAGCTCCTCGTCGGTCTAATCTATCCATATATCCAATTTAAAGCATCAAGATCATCACCTACCTCACCCCAGCTTGAACTCTGCAAAGGTCTGACCTCATCCCTGGACCCAAAATTTGTTTTCCCATTTCTCCAGCGAAAACCCAAAAAACCAAAAATCAAACATACCTATCTCTTTACTAGCCTAAAATCAGTTCTTATTGTAAGTCATCTCGCATCCTATTGCTTATTTTCTCGAGATTGACGGAGAGAGCCCTCTCTTGTCCTCGTAGGGCTAGCTACGAGGCTGAGCGTGGTTTGATGTAGCCTTGAGTTTTACTTCATTTCAGCCTGAGGTAGATTTGAGTGCTAAAAAATGGGTCTCACTACCCATTTATTCACCTACCTAGTGATAAAATAACTCTAATATTCCATTTAGCTTGGAGGCTAAAATTTTAGAATATTACACTTAACCTTAAATTTAGCTATAACCTAACCATAACCTTGACCAAAACCTTAACCTTAAATTTAGCTATAACCTAACCATAACCTTGACCAAACCCTTAACCTTAACCTTAACTTGACTAAACCTGTAACCTTGACCTTAACCTTACCCTTAACCTTCACCTTAACCATAACTTTACCCTTAACCTAACCTTAACCTTACCCCCTTAACCTAAACCTTAACCTGACTAAACCTATAACCTTAACCTTACCCTTACCTAACCTTAACCTTAACCTTAACCTAACCTTAAGGTAAGGTTAAGGTTAGGTTAAGGTTAAGGTTAAGTTAAGGGTAAAGTCAAAGTTAAGGTTAGGTTAAGGTTAAGGTTATGGGTGTAGTCAGGTTAAGTTTAAGGTTAAGAGTTTGGTTAAGGTTAGGTTAAGGTTAAGGTTAAGGTCAAGGTTAGAGTTAGGTTGAGGTTAAGGTTAAGGTTAGGTTTAAGGGTAAAGATAAGGTTAAGGTTAAGGTTAAAATTAAGTTGAAGGTTAAGGGTAAGGTTAGGGTTAAGGTTAGGGGAAGTTTAAGGTTAAAGTTATTTTAAGGTAAGGATAAGGTTATGGTTAGGTTACATTACGTTAAAATAAGGTTAAGGTTAAGTTTAAGGTTATGGAAAGGTTAAGGGATTAATTGTACCCTTAACCTTAACCTAACATTAACCCTAACCTTAACCTTGACCTTAACTATAACCTAACCCTAACCTTAACCTAAACTTAACATCAACTTTAACCTTAACCTTACCCTAGCATTAACCATAACCTTAACCTTAACCTTAAACTTAACCTTACCCCCTTAACCATAACCTTAACCTTAACCTGACTAAATCCGTAACCCGAACCTTACCTTAATCTAACTTTAACCTTAACCTTAACCTTAACCTTAAGGTTAGGGTAAGATTAAGTTTAAGGTTAATGTTAAGGTTTTGGTCAAGGTTAGGTTTAGGTTATAGTTAAGGTCAAGGTTAAGGTTAGGTTAAGGTTAAGGTTAAGGGTTTGGTCAAGGTTAAGGTTAGGGTAAAGGTTAAGGTTATGGTTAAGGTTAAGGTTAGATAAAGTTTAAGGTAAAGGTTAATTTTAAGATTAAGGGTAAAGTTAACATTAAGATTAGGTTAAGGTTAAGGTTAGGTAAGGGTAAGGTTAACATTAAGGTTAAGGTTATGGATAAGTTTAGGTTAAGGGTAAAGTTAAGGTTAAGGTTATATTAAGGTTAAGGTTAAGGTTACGGGTTTAGTAAGGGTAAGGTTAAGGGTAAGGTTAAGGTTAAGGTTAAGTTTAAGGTTAGGTGGGTAAGGCTAATGTTAAGGTTAAGGGTGAAGGTTAATGGTAACGTTAAGGTTAAGGTCACTGGTTTAGTTAGGTTAAGGTTAAGGTTAAATTTTTGGTCAAGGTTATGGTTAGGTTATAGTTAAGGTTAAGGTTAAGGGTTTCCTTGTCCTTAAACTTAAACTTTACCTTAACTATAACCTAACTGTTACACCATTTTTTGGTCATCTAACCTACTATCATTAGATGGACCCAATTACACCATGTAAAACCAATTTTACCCTAATTAAAATTGCTTTCACTATGTAAAATAACTTAATAAAACACATTTATTAGGTTGTTATGGTCTAAACAGGAAACCCCAAAAGGAAATATTAAACAAACCTATATTTGTTTGATTTTCCTCAATGAATAATTAATTAAACAATAATTTAGTTATTATTCCTGGTCATGTTTAACCCAAAACAAAGAAATTAATTAGAGAAATCTTTATTTGTCTTATTATTTTCTAGGAATAATTATTTAAATCTTATTTAAATAATATTCCTTGTTAAATATGACTAAATCACCCATAAATAATTAAATAAATCATTATTTATTTGATTATCTTTCAACCACTTCCTTAAAATGATAAATAAATCATTTATTTATTTATTATTCACAAATAAAGTGATTTGACCCAATTCAAATACTTTTTCCCTCCAACAAATATAATAAAATATTCCATAAAAGGTGGATCTAGATTTGGTTAATGTTATTTCAATCATGCACCAAGATCTAGAATGACCCAATATTTTGTTATAAATAGGAGGGTTTCTCCTACCATTCTTCACCTTTTGTTGCCTATTAGATCACTCTGGATCTAGACTCTTGGTCTGACTTTGAGCCATTATCATTATCATATTTCCATTATTTGCTGTGTGAGCTCCCTTTGAGTTCTATCTTTGTCTGGGCTTTCTACACCAACAGGAGACAGAAATGCTAGATCTGAAGTGCTGAGGACTTCCAAGAACCCATCCCATTGAGGAGAATTGGAAACACCTTCTTGTTTTCCTCCCAGGTGCCCTTAATACAAAAATTCTTTCAAAAAAGGTTGTTCTTGTCTTGTCGATTAGATGTATGGAGCAAAACCTTATTTTTACTGCTTAATATCTCTTTATGCATAGATCTGTTTTTTTGCAGCACTTGTCTTGATCAACTAACTACAGATCTAAAGATATTGATAGCCATATTTGATGTTAGGGCTATAATTTATGCGTATATAAAGTGGTTTTTTTTCGTACACTTTGAAAAAAGATTCATACTAACAACTGGTGACTCCACACGAGTTTTCAATTACGACCGCTGTCGTTTTTCATATTCCTGCATATCCAGCTACTTCAGACCCTAGCGTTTCTTTTCATCTTTTTGTTTTTCCTCTCGTTATGTTTTTTTTACCTATAAAACCCTAAACATTAAAATTTGTAACTTCCATGTGTTTCTGGCCCTATTGCGCATGTGATAGACATTAGCTGCAGCTGAGACGACATTTTTTTTCTGAAATCTGCTGCCAAGAGTGTCAGAAGTGCAGGTTGCACTTTTTGGCCCAAAAACTGCATCCTGGGTAGTAGAAAACAGCCCAAAAACTACGACCTGAGCGAAAAACATGTCAGAACCTGTGACCTGCCAATTTTTCTACTATTTTCTGCAATTTTTCTGGGTTTTTCTGAAGCTTCTGTCAGGGTTTTCTAGCCTCTATCTCAGCCCGTTTAGACATGTTTCTGATCTTTTTTTCTCATCTAAGTGGGAACATAGCCCCCTAGGGCTTCAGTACCCTCCACTTTTGGTGGAAGAGTTTTAACTATTTCAGGTGTCTGTTTTTTCAGAGTTTCAGCCGCCCCTTTTTCAGATCTAATACCTCCTTTTTAGATCCCTTTTAATCAGCTCTTATCCATTTCAAATCACCTCCTGAAGTTTTTTTTAGATCTACCTTTAGGGCCTCCTCCTTGTCCCTTCTTCTTTTTGCTAATTTCCTCCTTTTTTTCAGCCACCTTGCCTCTGCCTCTTGGCTGTGCTCTGCACCTCTTTCCAGCAGCTTTCTCCTTTAGATCCCTATCCCTCTCGAACCTGGATCTATTGGCCTCTTTTTAGTGTGTTTTGACTATATTTTTTCCCTCTGTTAGACTAGTTTTGAGAGACCTGCCTTTTTGGGTTAGATCGATGCATTGTTAGCTGTTAATTTTCTGTTATTTTAGCATTATATACTGTTCTCTGCAGATTTATTTTCAGTTACACAGCACACTTTTTCTTTTGCTCTCAAAACGTCAGGGTTTAAAAATTAAAATTAACGCATGCCACACACTCACCCTAAGCGAAGAAGAGCATGGTTAACACTGCCAGGAAAAGACTTTAAAATATTGTAAAATCAATTGACACTGCACCTTTCTGCCCTTGTTTCGACATTGTAATCACTTGATTCTGCACCTCCCTACCTTTGTTGGTCGTTTGTCTTCCCCTTGTACCGTGTTTGTGTTTTTACCATTGCGCCCCCAAGGCATAAATCCCGGAGAATTCTTGGCCTTCACCCTTAGTTTTCGGTCGGTCGACCTACTCCTTCCCGTCGTCGTCGAGTTAGTCCTCCTCCGAGTCTGCACTCTGACTCCTCTTCTGATTCATTGGGTTCTCCTTTTACTTCTGGTTCTCCCCCTGTCACCTTCACTATGTCTGGTCCAGGGCCTAACGCTAGCAGTAATCTCGGCCCTAATGTCGGGACTACTACTAGCGGAACCGCCACATGAACTACCTCAGCTACACCTTTGCTCCCTTACATGGTAGGTCTCATCCTCCCTGATCTCAATCAGTTGATCAGTGACCCTATCCGCCACGATGTTGGTTGGCCTATTATGCCAACCAAGCTCCCCTCTGACATCCCTAAGTTCGAAGGCCTTGTTGGAGAAGATCCAACCAACCATGTCTGATCTTTCCAAATGTGGTGTTCCTCCAATTCCATTACCAATGATTCCATTCGTCTTCGATTGTTCCAATGCACGCTTACAGGAGAAGCTTCTAAATGGTATGTTGAACAGACCACCTCTTCCCATACCACCTTTGCAACCATTTCCCAAGCCTTTTTATCTTATTTCCAGCTCCCTCTCCGGTACGACACTGGTATAGAGCTTTTGACTTCTTTCCGTCAAACCTCTTCAACCCGCCTTTACACTCATGTCCAGGAATGGTGGAGAAGAAGGAGCTTATGTCGAGCTCCCACCTTTGAAGATCAGGTTTATATGGACTGGTTCCTTCACACTCTCTTACCTCCCATTGGCAAAGATGTCGCCTCCCATTTCCCTCAAACCGAACAATCCACCCTCCAAATAGCCTTGAAATATGACCTGATCTACGCTCAGTCTAGTTATGTTTATACCGTCCTTCCTAACCTCCCCAGGCTTGGTGGTGCTAACGCCCCAGGGGCATCTCATTCCGCTGATGGTATCGTTCGAGCCCTTTCTCATCCGTATGCTCAACCTCCTATGGGCTATGGTCTCCCTCCAGGAGGGGCCAGCACCTCTAGCACTTTTCCCCCTCCAGGTAGCATGTATCCAGGATACGGCATGCCTCATCCTTTTTCCCAACCTCCTGCTTACCTCAATTTTTCCCAACCTAACCACTATCCTTATCCGCAGCCTGGTGCTCCAGCTCCTCCAGCATATGCACTTCCACCTTCCTTGCCTTCTCAACCCCAGCAACAACACCTACAGCCCCCTCCAGGGCAATTATTTGCACAGTAGGGCACGACTAATCCCCCTTCCTCTCAAAGAAGGCAGAGAGGCAATCAAAATAAATTTTCTCCTGGTACTCATTGACCCAATCCTCAAGGTACTGACCCTATCACTGCTAACCAGCAACAGGGCACTCAGCCCAAGCCGGACACGCCTATTCACACAAAGAAGGCTTGTTCGTGTTGTGGTGTTTGCGATCATTACACTCAAAATTGTCCCCTCTTACCACAGATGCGGCAGATGTGGGAGTCTCAAGCCACATTGCAAGGACAACATGCCTCCCCTCATGCCCCCCGTAATGTGGCCACTACTCAACCGGTTGTGTTTACTGATCCTTTCCCCCAGCAAGGATTTGTGGCTGCCCAACCACCTGACGGACAGGTCACCACTCAACCTTCCCCTTCTAGTTCCTCTAATTACTAGATCCTCATGATGAACTCTGATCAACCTCTAACCGTCGACCTTAACCTTCAAACTCGGTCTCGCCAGTACCCCAAGCCTCACGCTCCGTCTATCCCCGAGTCACCTTCTTCAGGTTCTACAGAGCCTCTTTCGACATCCAATGGTCCCTCGTATATCCCTCAGCCCAAATTTGAGGTTCATACCCAGATTCCTAAGGGACCATTACGTCGAAATGCTTCTTCTGGTTGAGCTGCTCATTCGTATAGCATAGTAGATGATTTGGCGCAGTCTCCTGCTGCCATTTCCACATTGGAACTCCTCCAGTCATGCCCTTCCCAAAAGAAGGCTCTACTATCTGCCATGGGTGCTGTAGATCCTTTTGATGACCAATTGATTGTTTTCGACACCCATCAATCAGAGCATCCTCCTCTTCCTGCTTCTGTAGCCTTCCAAATCCCAATCAAAATCCAGAACGCTAACGTTTCTCGGTGTATCATTGATGAGGGGGCATCCACCTGTGTGATGTCCACTTCGGTTTGGAAACAACTCGGATCTCCTGATTTGGCCCCTTCCACGATCACCCTTCGAGCGTGGGACGGCCATGCCTCCCAGCCCATTGGCCTATTCCATAATTGTCCTATCACTCTTGCGAGCAAGACTGTTTGCGTTGACGTCGAAGTCATCGACGCCCCTCTAGATTACAACATTCTCTTGGGGCGAAGCTACACCTACGCCATGTCCGCTGTACCATCCGCATTTTTTCGCAAGATGTATTTTCCTCACAATGGAAAGATAGTCACCATCGACCAGTTGACATATCATGAGCCAAAATCTCAGACCTCCCCTAAGACGACCATCTCTTCTGTAGCCAGTAAGAAAACCATTGATTCCTTGACCAGTGTCTCTCCCGGAGTCTACAAAGACTCCTATTTGCTTGGAACTTTCCCTGGTCTTCCTCCTCCTCCTGTCTCTGACCCCAGCTCATCAAATGTTTGCATGATGCAAACGTCTTGGGCTGCTCTCAAGCAACCTGCTTCGGCTAGTCAGCAACCGTGCTCTCTGCAACCTGCTCCTAGCCCTTCACCTGCAGCTGGTAGTCATGAGTCTCTTTATCCTCCTGGAATGGTTCCTCAAGCATTAGCCATTTAGGAGCTGTCCCACCTGTCCATTACCCCTCTAGTTAGATACTGTTCCTAGCTCCCCCACCAGGAGTTTACACGGTACCTGTCATGGCCACCCTCTCTCTTCCTAACCTAACCCTTGGGATTCCCGTCTGGTACCTTGATCCTCCAGCCCCAATCTTGCCCGGTCAACCCAAACCCTATCTTTCTTTGACCCCGGTTCAACTGGTCCCCATGACTTCTCCCGCTGCAATAGTGCCTCAGTCACCTCAACAGGAACCACCTCCTGTTGTGACCACTTCGGGTGAGAAGGACAAAGCTCGTAAGGGGGCATCAAAGGAAAAGGCTGCCCCAACAAACCCTGCCCCTCCTCGGCCTCCAAAGCATACCATCCAGTGTGCTTTGTGTGATGTTGTTGGTTACACCACCCATTCCTGTCCTGACTTGTCTCATCTCAAGCCCATGGTTAATGTCGCATTCCCTGAGTCCACGGTCCCGGAAGCCTCTATTCCTTTTGCGACTGCAATCAAGAACCCCAAGACTATTCACACCAACCACCTCTGTGCTTTGTGTGATCTCCATGGCCATTAAACCCATGTTTGTCCCTGCCTCAAGGACTTTCGCACCTCTCTAGCCGCAGTCCACCAATTCAAGGCCAAGCGCAATGAGTCCACCTCTCCCCTATTTGTGTGTTTTTATTCGGCAGAACTACCAGACATGACTGCTCCCATTGACATTCCCCCTCCTGATGTCGAGATGACGGAGCCTTCATCCACCATTTTCTACCTATCATCATCCATGAGACCCTCGGGGAACATTCCCTCTGAATCCTCCCCTATTGTTTCGCTTGACCTTCCTTCAGCGATCACCCTGGGCTCAACATCGGTAGATCCTTTATCTTCTTAATTTTCCGTCACTCCTTGTGACGATGTGCATGTGAAACTCTCTTCTCATGATGATGAGTCAGGTAGCTTCGCCACGTCAGGTGGTTTTTCTTCCACCAGTCACCCCATCTTCTATCACGATGACGACATTATGGATGAAATCCCCACCCCTAACTTTATCTATTCCCCCCTTACATCGAACCCAGGCGTTCTAACCACATGCAGCTTGTGGCCATTACATTGAAACCCAATATTTGGGTAAGGGAGCACCTATATTTGAGAGGCCAGGAGAAGAAATTCTCCAAAAATCTCCTAGTGTATCTGGTCGTGTTGACTTTAGTACCATTATTCTTCCACATTTAGAAGAACCTATAGAGTCCCATATCACTTCAGATCACTCTAGGGATGATACCCCTTATCGTTCCCTCATCTTCCATCAGCAACCCAATCTCTTAGACATTGTTGTTGACCAACCTATGGGTTTTCTAGGAGAGCATCAATTCATTATCTCCAAATCCTCTCTTTGGGATAGTGACACCAGGTATGCCAACCTGAAAACTTAAAGTCCATTTTCTTCATATATGCAGTCCTAAAAGAGATTGGTAATCCTCCATTTCCTTTCTCAAACTGCATAAACATAACGAAAACAAATGGCACACCACATCATTAAAATGTGTTTCGATTCCCCTTTTTCTAAATACATTTCGGCATGGCCACACCATGCTTGGGGGCACCTATGCCCCTCAACCATAACCCTCCTCAAAATAGAATTTCTTCACTTGCAACACTCATACTAGGGGCACCATTTGGCCTCCATACTTATCCATGCTCGTGTTGATGTTCTTCGTGAGTTACCATCTCGTACTCATGTTTTCATGGTCCCCCATTGGACCTTTACTGTGTGGCAGCACCGTCAAGTCGCCCTTGTTTAGAGCATCCATGTTGAGTTATCATCGCATTCATGGAGTCTATCCCGAGTCCCTTTGTACCCCGCTATAGTCCTCCATCCTTCATTGCTTGGTCTCTCTCTTGTGTCGCACATTATGGATTTTAGTCCCACTGTCCCCTATCCCTTATGATATTGTGTCAGTCGCTGCCATGTCATTCATGCCCTTTATGCTCTAGCAAGGGAAGTCATCCATTCGCTACTCAGTCCCCTCCATTCCATCTTCATCATTGGTATTAGTCTGTCCGTCGCTCTACTATTTTCTCTCGTGCCTTAGTTGAGGATCTCTCATTGCCTCACCTATGGCGGACCTCCTTTTGTCGACATCAGCTCCTTCATTCCAGAAGACAGGTCTAGAGGGCGGTGTACCTTGGTTCCAGCTTCCACTCTTGTTCGGTGCCTCAGATCAGGCAAAGGGATCTCTCATTTCCCTTTGAATTGATTGTTTATCCACTCCAGCTCCTTTCAGCATGATCGAGATCCGTATGCTTGATGGTTCAGTGATGCAACAGTAGATTTTGGTGATTCCCGGATGTGTGTGAGATGTCTCAGCCCTCATGAGGGGGTGGCCCTGCAGGTAGCCCCCCACATTCTCGGATGACCTCTTCATTGCAGCCTTCGATGCAGCTCCATATATTTGATGATGTAGGCCTTAGCCGCTTGCAGCGCCTCTTCGATTTGCATGTATCAGTCAGATTTTGTGAGCCCTTCCCCGCTTATAGGGGGCATTTGGGTTGTATTTGTATCTCATGTACTCAGATATTATTGTATAAGTCCTGGCTGTTATCCCAGGCACATCATGTATGTGGGATCCCTCATTGTATTTTTATCTGGCTCATGTTTATGCCGGCTGTACTTTATGGTTCGGTCCCTTGTTTACTGGACACACTATTCTTTTGTACTTTGTCTTGGTGGGCATAGGTATGCCTCCCCCGCCGCCTTTAGCACAGGTACCCTCTCATAAAAAGAGACTTGTTTCACCTGCAAGTCTCGTCTCCTCAGGGTCTAGTTCTTCAGCACATTAGTCTACCTTACATTTCTCTCTCTGACTTCCCTTTTTGATGTCTGGTGATTGAGTTCTTACAATGTACTTCGGTCATACGATTTTCTCCTAACACTCGCACGCTGGGGGGCAATCTGTTACACCATTTTTTGGTCATCTAACCTACTATCATTAGATGGACCCAAGTACACCATGTAAGACCAATTTTACCCTAAGTAAAATTGCTTTCACTATGTAAAATAACTTAATAAAACACATTTTATTAGGTTGTTTATGGTCTAAACAGGAAACCCCAAAAGGAAATATTAAACAAACCTATATTTGTTTGATTTTCCTCAAGGAATAATTAATTAAAAAATAATTCAATTATTATTCCTGGTCATGTTTAACCCAAAAAAAAGAAATTAATTAGATAAATCTTTATTTATCTTATTATTTTCTAGGAATAATTATTTAAATCTTATTTAAATAATATTCCTTGTTAAATATGACTAAATCACCCATAAATAATTAAATAAATCATTATTTATTTTATTATCCTTCAACCACTTCCTTAAAATGATAAATAAATCATTTATTTATTTATTATTCACAAATAAGGGGATTTGACCCAAGTCAAATACCTTTTCCCTCCAACAAATATAATAAAATATTCCATAAAAGGTGGATCTAGATTTGGTTAATGTTATTTTAATCATGCACCAAGATCTAGAATGGCCCAATATTTTGTTATAAATAGGAGGGTTTCTCCTACCATTATTCACCTTTTGTTGCCTATTAGATCACTCTGGATCTAGACTCTTGGTCTGACTTTGAGCCATTATCATTGTCATATTTATATTATTTGTTGTGTGAGCTCCCTTTGAGTTCTATCTTTGTCTGGGTTTTCTACACCAACAGGAGAGAGAAATTCTAGATCTGAAGTGCTGAGGACTTCCAAGAACCCATCCCATTGAGGAGAATTGGAAACACCTTCTTGTTTTCCTCCCAGGTGCCCTTAATACAAAAATTCTTTCAAAAAACATTGTTCTTGTCTTGTCGATTGGATGTATGGAGAAAAAAATTATTTTTACTACCTAATATCTCTTTATGCATAGATGTGGTTTTTCTGCACTTGTCTTGATCAACTTACTGTAGATCTGAAGATATTGGAATCCATATTTGATGTTAGGGCTATAAGTTCTGCGTAGCTAAAGTGGTATTTTTTCGTACACTTCGACAAAAGATTCATACTAACACTAACCCTAACCTTACCCTTAACCTTAACCTTAACCTTAACCTAACCTTAACGTTACCCTTAACCTGATCTTAACCTTAACCTTAACCTTATCTTACTTTGACCTTAACTATAACCTTAACCTTAACCTAACCTTAACCTTAACTTTACCCTTAACCTAATATTAACCTTAACCTAACCCTTACCTTGACTTTACCCTTAACTTAATCTTAACCTTCACTATAACATAACCCTAACCTTGACCAAACCCTCAACCTTAACCTTAACGTTACCCTTAACCTTACCCTTATCTTAAACTTACCCTTAACCTTATCTTAACCTTTACTTAATCTTAACCTTGAACTTTACCTTATCCTCAACCTTAACCTTAAATATGCCACTCTTTTCGATGACAACAACCGCATGGGACTTCTGGTAAGTCATCTATCGAATCTCCCTCCATTCGTTAACTAGGAATCAATATTATAGCTTGTTTTGTTTGTTGCTAGACCCACCCTAGGGCTAGTGGGATTGCCTTTGTCCGCAGAGGGGATTTACATCACCAAAAAATTGGTGACTCCACTGGGGATTAGTGTGAGTTTGTCTCTCATCCATTAGGTCTTCTTTTTGGTCTTTTCTTGCTTATTTTTCCTTTTCTGATTAATTTTCTAAGTCTAAGACTCTTGTTCAGCCCCAGAGGAACAGATCTGACCTCTGTCTTTCAAAATTTTTCCCTTTTGCCTGAGTGAACTGGCTTGGCGTGCTTCCTGTTTAGACAGTCGTGCCTATTGGCACTAATTGCTAGTGTTGTGCCCCCGCAATCCCCTGCTTGGTGCTGATTACAGCCAAAAATCTGTGCCGACCCCTGTAGGTTTTAGGGTTTGGTCTATTTTGAAGATTTTTGGTCAGTACTTTCTCTTCTCGGTTATTTTTAGATATGTCTTGAGTGCTTTGGGATTGTTTTTTATTGTGATCAACTTTATTCCTTCAGTTTTTTGTCCATTTCCTATCAGAATTGTAGCCTTAGTGTTTTTAAGTGCTTTGGCATGATGAGCCTCCTGTAGGAGTTTGAGTCTTTTGTTTCGTAGTCAACTTCATTCCTGGTTTGGTTGCATTCATCTCCCTTGATCCATTTCAGTGATTGCATTGGTGGAATGATTCTTGCCTCTTTCATTCAATTTTGCTTCTTGTCACTCCTAGCATAGATCACACTACTTGCATGGGTCTGTTTTGAAATATTCCTTCAATTTGAGAGATTGCAATGTTGGTTTGAGTTTCTTTATGTTTGTTTTGGGTTGATTAAAATTATTTCGCTTCAACTCTCACAATAACCTTCTCGAACTAGTGTTTTGGTTTGCTTTTCATGTCATTTACTGCACTATTTTCTCTATTATGTTGAAAAATAAAAATAAAAATGTTTGTATTCTTGTTTGCATTGTGAAATTGAAAGTCTTTCGCATATCTAGCATTGGACAATTCTAGGAAATATTTCTCATTTTCATTATCTTGCATCGGATACTGTAGTGGATGCTTTTGCATGTTCTTATTATTTTCTATCACTTGAAAACACCTAACTTTCTCGCAGATAGATTTTCATCGAACGAAATGGTATCTTTTGGCATGTAGCTTGCATTTAGGGATTTTTGAGATCCAACATTCGGTAGGACCTTGGAATTGAAACGTAAATACAAGATCAACTTAAAATTTACTCAATTAACCTAAGGCAACATTGAAACCTAACGAAACATCTAGTTAGAGACGTGTTCCAGTGTCTTTGAACCTAGTAGCTATCGCTCACCATCTGGCTTCAGAGAGCACTAGTACAGACATGCGCTCCCTGTACTATCGAGTATATAAAGGGAGATCCCTCTAGGTTTCAATCCTTTTATCCGTAGGAAGCCGAGTTTGCCACCTTGTAACCATGATACACTGAACACAACATTTAGGGAGATTACCTACATGTACGTCAAGTCCTTCGACCTCAGTGATCCTGAATACCCTGATCTCTGTTCGACCATCACCTCCACCTGAACAACACCATGTTGATTCCAAGGTGTACCTCTCCTCTTCTTCGCCTGTTTCTTCATCCTCCTCTTCTAATTCGCCAGGTGAAAGCTTGGACTCCAGTAACCAGGTGGCTAAGAAGAAGAAGAAGATGATGAAGAAGAAGAAGTCAAATAAGTGAGAGGTTAATGCTGCAGCTATTGCACCTCGGACACCTTCCCTTGAGAAATCATGTAACCTTCCACGGAAAGTCAAATTCCCTTGCATGTTTTGCAAAGGTGACCATATTCTTCGAGACTACCCTGGCCTTCCCAAGGTACTTGAAGCATGGTCCAATGGTCATCCACCATTTCCTTTGGCTTCTAGAAGTCATATTGGTAGCACATCTTCGACTAGTGCTGATATGACTCATAAAAAATAGGGTAAGATTACCAATCCTTGTAAGTTGTTTGAAGGGCATCATCCCATTCACCTTTGTCCATACATGGATGAAGCCAAGAGAGTATTGGAAAACCACACTATTTCTGCACCTTGCCTTTCGATTGGTTACCAGAAACTTTCTTTGAGTCCTCCGCTAGTTGATTCCATGATCAGTCAAGATTCATCCTTGGTCGATCTCGCTCCCCGGGAAATTCAAATTTAGGAATTCATTCTCGACCAATCATTGGTCACAATATCAATTGATTTGACCCCACCTGTGGCTCATCAGGTCTTTTCCGTTGACAGTGGATCTCATCCCTCTCATGTTCTTCTTGTTTCTTTAGATTCTTTGGACTTGGAGAAAGATTCTTCTTTCCCTATAGTTCAAAAAGTTGCTCCTCCTTCTCCCATGATGAAAGTCCTAGAGGATGATCCTCTTTCTTTGGTAACATCGGGGGATCACCATTTTAGTTCTATGGTACCCCCTCCAAGTAGTTTGGTTGCTTCCTTCGATTGGAGTCGATTTGCAGGATACCGCCTTCCTTCTTATGTGCCTTTTGAGATAAGGGTACATACCTTTGATATGGTCATACCCACCCAACACCATTATAGATTAAGGTCCGTCTTTCAGTATTTTGTCTTCAACTACTTGGAAAGCTTTTGGTTCTCCACCGCTTATGCCTCTTATGCAAAATCTGTTGGCTTTTAATAGAGGAACCAGTCAACCGTTAGGGATCCTTTTGAAATTGCCTATTACTTTGGGAAGGAAAACCATCTATATGGACATGATGGTTGTTCTAGGCCCCTTAGATTTCAATTTACTCTTGGGGCATGACTATACTTATGTTATGGGGGCAGTCGTCTCTTCCCTCTTTCGTGTGATCTATTTTCCACATAAAGGTTGGATTGTGACCATTGATCAACTTTCGTTCTTTGGTCATGACGTGACATCTGGTCCACCATCATCCCTTTGGGGTCTTTATCCACTGGTTTTATTTTCCCCTCTGCAAGTTAATTATGTGGCTACCTATCCCATGCCCACATTCAGTGATAGTGCCATTGTGCATCGTGTGCTGGGGGCATTAGGTCCTTATTTCCATGATGTTGTTCTCCCATCAGATGTCAACATCTTGGATTCCATGACCTCTTATTCGTCATCATAAAAGGTCGATGGAGAAAAGTTCCTTGTCTTGTGTCAAGCTACTTAAACAATGAAACAAGGTGTCCTGAGGATAGTCCATCATCTATGTAAACCTCTTTAAAAAAATGAATTAGGTCCCTAGGATAGTTCTTCTTCTATGTCAACCTCATTAAAAAAATGAATTAGCTCATGAGGATAGTTCTTTTAATGTGTCAACCTCGCTAAAACAATGAAACACATTCCCGTTCAATTTGATTCTTTGCTCAGATCTCGTAAAATCCCAGTCGAGTCTTTCTTTGATCTCGTAATTTGAACCTTCACTCCATCTGCCTTTCATATGGACTGAAGCTTGGGGGGCATGTACCTTGAATTCAGTCACCATGCTGGGGGCATGCTTACTGTTTTTCAAGCATAATTTTTTTCCATTTCAATATTGTGTAAAAATGAAATCGGTTTCAAGCATAGTTTATCTTTGTTTCAAGCTTGTGTAAAAATGAAACCAACCTCAAGCAGAGTTTCCTAATTTCAAGCTTGTGTAAAAATAAAATCGTTCCCATTTTACTTCTCATGATCACCATTTTATCAGAATTTTTTCCAGATGAACGTTGGTTTTATTATTCCGTCATCACCATCTGCTTGGCCAATCATTTACCTTCACTTGATTGTTTTACCCATTCCTGAGGAATCGCTGCAATGAGTGGTCTTTTAACCTTTACTTGTTTTGAGTAGTTCCACCATTACTAGAACCCATAGCTATCCTTTACACCACACCTTCCTCCAGGAGGAGTCAACTTTTAGCTCTTTTCTGACTCCTAAAAATTGAAAAGATTGTCGAGACTCTTATCGTTTTGAACTCGTTAAATGGTTGTGAAACGATATCTACCTAGTATACATTTACCCCTTTTTCAGGCTAGGATAGATTATTTACAAAAAAGGAATACCTTAGCTTATCGTGGCTAAGAGGTTCTCTTGGATGTTGTTTTCTACCTTTTCGGATCTGAGAGACTATTTACGAAAAGGGCTGTTACACAACATTTTGTTAGCGTCCATGCAATCCATCGTCTCGCATATTGGAGGATCATTCCCGTGACTTGTGAACAGTGTCATACTTTGAAAACACCTTCTTTGCATCCTTCTGCATAAGGACATCATTTCTCCTATTGGACATTTCCTCAAAAAAGCACACAAAACCCATGTTTTGGCCTTGGCACGGATAGCCAATTCATCTCTCGCGCTGATGTGGAAGATTTTCACTAGAGCACATGCCACCTGGCACTTTGTCTTAGTGTACCCCTGTTCCAGGCTATTTTAGGAATGTTTTTTAAAATTAGAGGTGGAAGTTTCCTTCTAACTACCTCAGGGATGAGTCACTGGAAGTGGTTCAGTTAATGAGCCATGGATCTCTCTCTTTAGGTAGTGTTTTTTACCTCCCATGGAACACTCCTTAAAGATAGGCCTCCCTTCCATGATTATAGGGATCCTAACCTCTCCCTCCCCCTCTATATAAACAGACCTTCTCCCTTTATGAAAGCTAGCTTAACATATAGCCAAGGAGCTGAACTTGGAGAAGAATACTATAGCTGAGTAATTTCTATTGAGAAGGTAGAACCGAGGAGAACTCTATAGAGAGAGTCCCATCTGAATTGTTGATGAGCCTTTGTGAGATGCGCTCCGCTTGAACCCTACTAGAGGAGATCACAACGTCGAAGCTTGGTTGTACTCTTCCTTCCATTTATTAATATACTCGACTATGGTGTTGGTTCCATCATTGTGTTATGCTTTTTATGTAATGGAATGGATTTATTCCTCTTTGACTGACTGATAGTTACGAATTTGAACTAGTATGTTGTATATCATCATTGTTTCTTGTGTGTGTGCAGGTGTCTGAGCGTGAAAGTGAGCAGATTGTGATCTGTCAAACCAGGAGCGAGGAGCGAGCCACTCTTTTTGATGACAACAATAACATAGGACCTCCGGTAAGTCATCTATCGAATCTCCGTCCATTCGTTAACTACGAATCAATATTATAGCATGTCTTGTTTGTGGCTAGACCCACTCTAGAGCTAGTGTGATCGCCTCTGTCCGCAGAGGGGATTTACCTCACCAACAAATTGGCAACTCCACTAGGGACCAGTGCGAGTTTTTCTTTCTCCCATTAGGTCTTATTTGGTATTTTCTTGCTTGTTTTAAATTTTCTGATTATTATGCTAAGTCTTAAAGCCTTGTTCAGCCCAGAGGATCAAATCTGACCTCTGTCTTTCAAAATTTTCCCTTTTACCTGAGTGAACTGGCTTGTTGCACTTTTTTCTTAGATAGATGCACCGATTGGCACATGTTGCTAGTGTTGCACCCGTGCCATCCCCTGTTTGGCACTGATTATAGCCAAACAACCGCACCAACCCTTGTAGGTGTTAGGGTTTGCTTTGTTTTGGAGATTTTTGGTCAGTGCTTGTACTTACGGGTTATTTTAGGTATGCATTGAGTGCTTTGGGATTGTTTTTTATTGTGATTAGCTTCATTCCTTCAGTTTTTTGTCTATTTCCTATCAGCATCACAACCTTAGGGTTTCTAAGTGCTTTGGTATGCTGAGCCTCCTATAGGAGTTTGAGTCTTTTGTTTCGTAGTCAACTTCATTCCTGGTTTGGTTTCATTCAGCTCCCTTGATCCATTTGAGTGATTGCATTGGTTGAATGATTCTTTCCTCTTTCATTCAATTTTCCTTCTTGTCACTCCAGGCATAGATCACTTCTTACATAGGTCTGTTTGGAAATCTTTCTTCAATTCGAGAGATTGCAACATTGGTTTGAGTTTTGTTATGTTTGTCCTGGGTTGATCGAAATTGTTTCGCTTCAACTTTTGCATCAATGTTCTCGAGCTAGTGTTTTGATTTGTTTTTCATGTTATTTAGTGCACTGTTTGCTCTACTACATCGAAAAAAAAATGTTTGCATTCTTGTTTGCATTGTGAAATTGAAAGTCTTTCGCATATCTAGCATTGGACAATTCTAGGAAATATGTTCATTTTAATTAGCTTGCATCAGATACTATAGTGAATGTTTCCGCATGTTATCATTATTCTCTATCGCTTGAAAACTCCTAACTTTCTCGTAGATATATTTTCATCCAACGGAATGATATCTTTTGGCATGTATCTTGCATTTAGATATTTTTTGAGATCCAACATTCGGTAGGACCTTGGTATTGAAACGTAAATACAAGATCAACTTAAAATTTACTCAATCAAGCTAAGGCAACATTGAAACCTAATGAAACATCTAGTGTTCCAAGTTAGAGACGTGTTTTGGCATCTTTAAACCTAGCGGTTGTCACTCACCATCTGGCTTCAGATGACACTAGTACAAACTTGCGCTCCCCGTACCATCGAGTATATAAAGGGAGACCCCTCTAGGTTTCAATCCTTTTATCCATAGGAAGCCGAGTCTGTCGCCTTGTAACTGTGATACATCTAACATAGCATTCGGGGAGACTACCTACACGTATTTCAAGTCCTTGGTCATTCTTCTTTCATTGATCACCAAGGTGTATATGACAGTTCACGGAAACCTGGTACACCCTTCTACCTAGACTACTTGAGCAGTCATTTTTTATCTTTACTAACTCCATAAATTTGAAAGATCATCGAGCACTTTTCCTTTCATGCTCACTTAAAACTGAAGGTGACTAGAGTCATCTTTTGCCTGTTTCTTGACTCTTAAAATATGAAACAAAAAAGTTTTGGTTTCAATATGGTAAAATAAAATACCCACGATTACACGCCCATTAAAGTTTGATCGCTTGGCTTTTCTTTGTTTGCCTTTGTTTTTATCCAAGAGTATTCGTTTTTTATCTCTTTTCCTTTTCTAGTGTACTACGGTCATAGTGGCAGAACCATTGGTTTCTTCTAGTGGTAGTCATTTCTCGGATGATTCATATGAAGCTTCTCAATCCTCTAGGTCTACCGAGCTTCAACAACCTATTCTCTCGTCAAAGTACCCCTTTGGAGAACCAGTTGAGTTCAATTGGCCTCTTTCAAATGCTTGGTTTGGGTTTGGGGTCGGGGAACACTTTCCCCCTCTTACATCGGGATCGCCATTTTTGGCTGCTATCATACCTCCTAGTCCCCGTAGTATTTTACAAGATATCATGATGGATTCAGATATGGACTTGTCTGGTCCTATTGGCACTGAGGGGATTCCTGTTTCTGATGAAGAATACCAACTTTTTCAGGAAAACATCCCTCAAGAGTCCGCTCAATATTCACCCTCGGTGTCGCTTCCAACCACATATAGGTCCTTGGGTTAGATTATGGCCAGTATTTCCTCCATGGTAGCATCAACTCCATCAAGGGATCCGGTCGTTCCATCATTAGGGATGTTGCCAACGACATCTGTCTCATCAACACCTTTTGTTACATCTGTCCCAACCAGACCTACTGTCTGCATGGCTGCATCAGCACTGGTTGTCAAAACTTAGTCATCAGGGGCTTCGCCTTCAGTAGAGACTTCAATTGCCATGGCAATCCCCGATGACCTGTCTTTCGAAGAGTATCGGCTGGCTACTCAACAACAGAGCTCCCAGACTTACCAGTCCCCTCAGGATTCTGGTGAACCTTATCTTTCTCATTATGACGCAGTTGGTAACCCCATTTATACACTTTCTTTTCATTATGATGACTCTGAGAACCCTATCTATTTGCCTACTTCGAAATCTTATCAGTTCCTTTCCGGTTTTAGACCTACCTTGCCTGTGCAACTTTCTAACCAAAAAGGACAACCCTTTCAGGGACAACCTTCAGTTCAGCAAGGGTATGCTTACGACCCACAAGGACAACCCTTTCAGGGAAAACCTTCAGTCCAGCAAGGGTATGCTTACGACCCATAAGGACAACCCTTTTAGGGACAACCTTCGATCCAACAATGATTATTTTATGTTCCGCAAGGACAGTCTTACAATCCACAAGGCCAACCTTTACAAGGTTAGCCTATGATCCAACCTTGGCAACCTCAAGGACCTGTTGAGCAACCGATATATCAACCAAAGCCTTCATACGGTCCTAGGGGGCAGATTTATCCATTTCAAGGGAAACCTTTCGTGCAACCGCAACACCCATATCCTCTAATTGGTCCAAATGTTGCATAGCTAGGACCATCTTATGGTTCTGCTCCAGGTCAACTTGGTCATCAGGCACAACCTCGTCTGCCACAACCAGGGCCATCTTATGGTACTGCTCCAATTAAACCTATTCATCAAGCATAAATTGGCCCATCGCAGCCATCAGGCCAACCTGCTACGCAGGGGAAACCTGATGGCCCTCATCAGTCAGGTAAACCTGCTCAGTGGGGATAACCTGCACAGACAGTCCACCCTGCTCAGCCACCACTCTACTCTACACCACAGTCAGGTCAACCTGCATGCCTGATTTATCCAACTTAGCAGGGCCCTACTTATCATCAGCCTGTTCAACCCCAAGGCACCTATTCCCCACGAGGTCAATATTGACCGGTTTACAATGCGCCTCAAGGTTCTGTTTATTACCCTCAACTTCCAGGCTATACTTACATTCCACAACAAAATATTTACGATTCTCAATCAGGACCCTCATATACTCAGAATCGGTATGCTAGTCCTCAACCTCCGTATCTTGGTCCTCAGCCGTCGTATGAGCCAAACTATCCCGCTCATACCCCTTATGGTTCGAATCCTTCGGGATAGAACCAATGGGGGCAGAGTTACACTCAACCAAGAAGGAATGTGGGTACTGGTCCTTATCGAGGAACTGCTATGCCTTTCAACCCTCAATTACCCTTTCTCGCCACGTTGAAATTATCAGATGTGTCTAAATTAACGAATGATCCAATTATTCATAATCCGTATTGGCCTCCGGTTCCAACCAAGGTTCCTGGTGATTGCCCCAAGTTTGAGGGCAAAGTTGGAGAAGAGCCCCAAGCACATGTCATGACATACCATTTATGGTGTTCTTCAAATTCTTGGGTAGATGACTCTATTTGAATTCTTCTTTTCCAGCGAAATCTCACTGGAGCTGCTGCTAAGTGGTACATCGAGCTGTCTCGTGGTATCTTTCAAGATTTCAACTCTCTTGCTATGGCGTTCCTTACTAATTTCTAGTTACCGGTTCGTTATGAAGCCGGGATGCATCTTATAACATCCTTGAAATAGGACCGGGCTACCCACATCTCAGACCACATTCATGAATGGAGACATCGTCGTCATCTGATAAAATTTGAAATTCTTGATCAGTTTCTTACCCATTGCTTCACCACCTGTTTTGTCAATCAGATTGCAAAACATATAGCCATGGGGGCATGTGTTATCGAGGAACAGGCTATTGCTCATGCCCAGTACCTTGATTTAGTGTACTCTCAATCAGGAATTTTGTATGATATCTTGACTGATGCCCTGCAACCTAGGACTTCTAAAGCGCCGGCCACCCCATCCGTCGGCGGTGTTATTGGTTCCATGTCTCAGAATTCACGTAAGTCTTATAACACTGGGAAGAAAAAATCAAATTCTTCTAATGATTCTGCTTCTCAGCCTACCCCAGATTCTGGCAAAACCTCGAAGGTCAACGTCGTTCTGGCCAATCCTGCGGACAAGACATCTGTTCTTATATCATTCATCACCGCCCTAAGAAACTTAAAAAAGGTGACCACCCGAAACATAAAGGGGAGAAATACTTAAAGGAGTGAGTGGGTTGGCATGAATGAAAATGAATACAAAAAAGGGGGATAGGACATATAGTTTTAACTTTGCGGTAAAACTTTACCCAAAATAAAGGAGTATATATGTGCAAGACAGCTAGATAGAGCGGGACCCGCCCAAGTTACGAACAGTCAAGAGAAGAAGACAACGCTAAGAATTTCTAGGGGGATCAAGGATGGAAAGGGAAAGGCAGAAGCTCACCCCCCGGAATGGTGGTGACATAGAATTGGTGGGACCCGAGACAGGTATTCTGTGGGGTGATGGCTGCAGGCTTAGAGCCGCTCCAAGGCCCCACCAGACCTTTTAGTGGGCCCATTCAGATAACATTTGTCGCAAGTAACATGAAGGTAAGGTAAGTCCTAAGACACCTGTTACATGACCAGTATTGGTATTTAAATCGGCACATGGAACACACCTAACCAAACTCCGATAACCAATAGCCAAATGCCACTCGTCCCAATGTCGACGTCCTTATGATGTTAGCCCTACAAGTGTCGTCCTAGCCTCATTTTTTGGGTAATCTAAAGCCGTTTAACCCTGTTTTGGGTCCACTGTGGTAAAGTAATTTCTTTTACAAGATATTGTATAGCCAAAGCATGAGCTCCCAGTACCAGGTCTACTAAGTCGCTTTCAACTTCCCTGCATAGTTTTCTCCTAAGCATTTTCCTTACTGTGCAGGTATTATGTCCCTCTTTCACTTTCTAAGTTTCCTTCCACTTTTCATTTTTCAAAATGGTCATGGTAGAAACAAGATTAAGAAGCCAGAGTCACAAGAGAAGATTCTCTGCCCCCTAAAAGGCAGAGAACAAATGATGAGGAAGAGTCGCCGCTAGAAAAATTGGCACTGTATGGAGAGTCAGACAAAGGAAAAATTGGTTTTATGGTGAGATATGTTGGTCCATCATCATCTGATTTATTAGAGGTTTCACAATTCGTCTCCATTAACAGGGCCCAGGTAGGAGATGAAATAAAGGGCAAGAAAAAAACTATTAGAGAGAATGTTTCGTTGGAATTAGTGGGATATGTAGACAAATATCATACTCAGTTTACTGCCGAGCTTGATATGGATAAGGAGAAGTTGCTGATGGCCATGACTGAAGCAGTTCTATATCCAGAAGCTGGGACCAGAAGCTATAGAGCTCTAGAGGTTGCAATTAACATGTCACAAGTCTCCCCAATCGATAAAAGCAATCTGTTTCAGTGTTTTGGTGAGATGCTGAAAGACGAGGTCGTGAAGCTCTCTCTCACCCTAAGGAAGTTGCAAACCGAGTATAACCAAGTGGTTGAGAACCTTAGGGTAGAAAATACTAATGTTCAGGCACTTTTGAATGATCTGCGGAGTCTCCAAGCAACTGTGAATGGAAAAGGGAGTGGTAAAGTTGATCCTCAGGGTCATGTCATTTCAGAGTTGCAAAAACAGGTCGCAGCTTTGAAGCATAAATTGAATATGCCTGGTTTTCCACATGTGAAAACTACTGAATTAGCCTAGATGGAAAAGGAGAAGGCTGACCTAGCGAACTCCCTAGCTAAAGAGAAAGAGGAGAGAGCTAAAATTACTAGCAAGATGACTGCCCTCCAACAGAAGATGGACGAGTTGCAAAGAAGCTGGGATACACACGTATGCTCCATGCCAATTCCTGAAGTATCTATCTCACCTCTGGAACAGCTAACTACAACACTGGCCGACCTTCAGGTAGCAGAGAAGCAAGCTCAAACTACACAACAAAATATTCATGAGCTCGAGGTCCATCTCAAGGAGAATACCAAAATGGTAGCAGCTTTGCAGAAAGAAATAGAAGAGGTGAAACAAGAAAAGCTACAACAGGAAAAGAATATCAAGGACTTGATGAGCTGGATGAAGGGAAATATCACCCTCTTGGAAGCTTGACGCTTAATCTGGATGGACATCATCATGGAGGTAAAGAAGCATTGGGCCTTTCTGAATTTAATTGAAGAAAAGAAGGCCGCAACTTGTCAATTCAGAAGAACTCTACATGAAGGGCATATAGACGTTGTAACTAAGGTTGAAAGTGTCAGAAGGTATATTACCTTCATAAATAATTTGAGCTCAAAATAATTGACCAACTGGGGAATTAAAGATAGGTTCAAGGAGGTAGCAGAATGCAGAAGGGTAATGGAAAAGGAAGCTTTGTGCAACCTTGCACCGGACAGTTTGGAACGGATGGTGACTAGTTTGGGATAGTTTGAAACAAAATGCACTGAACTGACGCTTGTAGGCCTCCCATCATGCTGGGAGACTACAACTGCTATGTTTCAACCGTTAAAATTATACGAGTGCAAAATGACAGAGGTGATGAATCAGACAAATGCACCTTCTGAGAAGACCACTCGGCTTAGGGTCAAAACAATAATTGCCTCACTCAGTAAGGAGTTCTCCCTTCTCTATCAAGTTAAGCAGCGGTTGCCTACTCAAAATAAATATGCTGAATTGACAGAAGTACATGCCCTAGTCGATGCTTTCGTTGCAATACCTTTTCCTGTAGCTGACATCTAGCAGAGGTGTAGTGATCATATGAGCTCTCCACTCATCGTGTCTACGTCCCTGTCAACTCCATCTTCCAAAAAGAAAGCCAGCTCCTCCACGACTACAATACCACCTTCTCCAGCAGCAGCCGTGACTCCATCTCACCAGAAGCAATGATAACTCATGATTGGGCCTACATGGCCTCTTACTTTATTTTTCTTTTCATTTTTAATTTCGAGTGAAATTCATATTTCACTCTTGCATTTTTACTTTCAGTTAGTAATTTGTTTGTATTTCCATTAGAAATGGCTTCAAGCCCACTTTGTAAGATGATGGGAGGTGTTCTACCCCATCATCAATTTTGATTTTTTATTAAGACTTGAAGCAGCATACAGGCATGCAGTAAAGATATTTTCCCAAAATATCTTTTCGTGTATAGAAATCAGAAGTTATAAAAGCAGAGAGAAAAGACATATACATGGTTCCATTTTTTTGGAGAGACTATCAACTAAAAGCGCTCTGTGTATGTATTTTTGTATGGTCTGGATAGTTGATGTTAAAGAACCTATTGGGACTTGGTATAAAGAGTTTTGTTGTTGAAAAGGATTCCACATGAAATGATATACAATTTGTACTCCTTCCTATTTGATTATATAGTGTTCACTTTTTCTCCATTCATTTTCTTGTATCTAAATGTTCTGGAATGCAAGTGCTTTGTATTGGGTGTGAATTTATCATATTTGGTACTCATATCTTTACATTTATAGCAGTTTAAATATGGCTCAAGAATGATACTTTGTTCACTTTCTATCTCATTTCCACAATTCTTTTGATAAGCACTTTATAGATTCTTATTTTATTATAAGCCCATTTACAGTGTATATCTCACTTCATATTCCTTCATAGTTTCCACATACGCATACCTTGATAATTTCTTATCATTTTAATAGTCGGCCCTATTTATATCAAGATGATTTGTAGCTGTCTAACGCATCTACTTATTTAGCCTCGTATAGAATCCTCAGAAGTATTCCTAGTTGTTACGTTTATCTCTAAAGGCTTGGTCCCACTATCACCAAATTTATACCATTGGTCAATAGTAAGTAAGCCATATTATTGTCCACTGATATCAGTTATATCAGGAAATCCTTGCATTTAAGATGTCCTAGGCACTTGTATTTTTACAACTCAAGGCTTTCTCTAGGAGTGACAACAACATCCAAGGGGAAAAAGAGGGGCAAAGGCAAGGCCAAAGCCGATGCCCCAAAACCAGAGTCCTCTAAACCTCGTGCTGATGATGGTTCACAATGCAAGCCGAAGTATCCCTGTCTGATTTGCGATGAGGAACACTACACTAAGGATTGTCCTAGATGAGCCAAAGTTAGTAAATTTCTCAAAGGCACTAAGGGAACTCTAGTTGTCCTTAAAGAATCTCTTCCATCTCAGCAAACACAGATGGTCGATCAATCGGTGCCATATGCACTGTTTGGCTCTCAAGTGTTCATGATGAATGGTTCTGCACCCGTTTCCATCGCTACTCGGTCGAAAGATTATACTGGATCACATCAGGGAGCTGGGAAAGAGATCGCTGATGGTCCTCCTCCCCCACCTGCCTCTGGTCCTCTTGAGATTGAAATGCCTAGTGCTAAACCCATTGTACGACCACCTTCTAAAGGTGTTCTCTGGAAATCTTCTTATAATTCTAACACCCATGCTACTCAGCATTATAGTATTGTTGAGGATTTAGCACATGTGCCATCTATGATGACAGCGTTAGAAGTGATTCAGAGTTGTCCATCTCAATGGAAAGCATTATTATCTGTGATCGACGTGATTGATCCTACTGATTCTAGCCTTCTCTCTTTCAACTTAGAGAATTTCGTCCCCCGACTTCCGCACCAGATTTCACTTGTCATACAAGTCAGCATTAACGGTCTCAACATCCATAGATCTATTGTGGATGAAGGTGCATCCACTTGTGTCATGTCATCTACTTGCTGGAAGGCTATTAGATCTCTATCCCTAACTTCATTACCCAATGCCCTTGAGGCATTTTATGGAAGGGAATTGAAACCCTTGGGCATTCTTGCCAGCTTGTCGATCACATTACAAAGAAAGATGGTCAATGTCAAAGTAGAAGTAGTTGATGCTAAACTCAATTAAAATATCCTACTCAGTCACAGTTGGACTCATGTTATGCCATGTGTTCTGTCCACCCTCTATTGTCTTCTAAAGTTTTCACATGAGGGAAAAATCATTACTGTCGACCAATTATCATTCTTTACCTCATCTTCTGAGAAAAATGTTCCATACGTTGATCAGATTCCTTCTCCCCTCGACAGCATAGGGTCGTCTTTTCAAATACCCTGCCCTCATGGGTATCTTTCCCCTTCCACCACCAAATAACATTCAAGTTAATATGATCTCTCGCTTAGATGACCCTTGGTTTTCTCATTCCACCATCCCCATCTGCTTGGCCGATCACATGCCTTCACTTGGTTGTTTTACCCATTCCTGAGGAACATCTGTAATGAGTCGTCTTGTTAGCCAGCCTCTTGACCTTTACTTGTTCTGAGCAATTCCACCATTACTGAAACTAGTTGCTACCCTTTATACCACTTGTTCCTCTAGGAGGAGTCAACTTTTAGCTCCTTTATGACTCTTAAAAATTAAAATATTTCTGAGACTCTTGTCGTTTTGAACTCGTTAAATGGTTTCGAAACGATATCTACCCAGTATACATTTACCCCTTTTCAGGCTGGGATAGATTACTTATGAAAAAGGAATACCTTAGCCTATCACGACTAAGAGGTTCTCTCGGATATTGTTTTCTACCTTTTCAGATCTGAGAGACTATTTACGAAAAGGGCCTTGTTGGAGTTTTTTTTTCCGTTTTCTTTTCAAACTCTCTAAACATGAAAGGATGTTAAGTTCTCCCTTTGTCAGACTTGTTAAAAATTGATGACATCGGACTCCGTCGTTATGACATTACTCGAGTTCCTCTTTCCTAGGACTCGTAAAATGTACTAGGTTGGATTTGTCTGAAGGAAAAACTTACATCGCAAGTATATGCTATCCCCTTCAAGATTTTTTACAAAAATAATTTGGGTACTTGCCAGAAATGGTGGGGGAAAATGGAACCAGAATTTAGTCAATAGTATGTCACTCTTGAACATGGCACTTGTCTGCATTCATGTCGGGTTGGGGACATCTCACTTCATCATTTGTTTGCCTCCATGGGTTTGGGTAATCTCTTTTGACCACTCATCTACTCTTTTCCATGTCACTATGACCTTAGATCCCTTGATGTCAAATACTGCCAAATCCAGTGTCGTGCCGCCGATATGTTCAAGAGAAGTTTTGCCTCTGCAATTTTCAACCTCCCTTCGATTATCTATTGTTCTTGATTCACAAACCATCATATTCCTCTGTCTCATGACGATGATGTGGGAAACATTATGGCCCTCCTTTGACTAGGTCACTTCCTGTCGACTTCAGCTCATTTTCCTAGAAGTTGATCTAGAGACTCCCTTTAGGTACCCTGAAGCCTGCATGCCTTAATGGCAGGTTATTTGCATCTGTCGCAAGGTTTACATCATTGGCCTTTAATCGAATGATTCTATAGGTGTTCGATGCCAGATCACTGTTTACATTTCGCAGATTGTACCTTTTGTACCTTAAGATCCATTATCATTATTGGTGGTTTCTCTCACATTTGTTAACAAATCTCACTATTGGCTGGTAATTAGATGATGTTCTGGCATGTTAAACTTCAACTCATCTATTTGCATACTTGAACTTGTACTTTGTTAGGGTCGGGATCGAGCGCAAGACCCTGGGTTTTTTCTGATGAAATACAGGCTCCAGGTTCTTTATGGATTACTATAACTTATTACATGACTCTTCTGATTGGATGGTTGTGACCATACCTGAGTCTATTTTTTGATCCTTATTGCTGGATGGCTGCGTCCATACCTCAGATCTCACTTTTTGTGTACTCTATTATGGATGGCTACATCCATACCACATATCATGTATCATAGATATCCATTGTATTTGTACTTGTAGGTTTTCCGACAGCATTGTTTGGGTTGAACGCGTTCTCATAAATCATTTCACCCCTCGCTCTCTCTCGGACCTCATGCTTTAGGGGGCATCTGTTACACATAATTTTGTCACCGTCCCTGCAATCCCTCGTCCTGCATATTGGAGGATCATTCATGTCACTTGTGAACAGTGTTATACTTTGCAAACACCTTCTTTGCATCCTTCTTCATAAGGAAATCATTTCTCTTGTTGTAAATTTCATCAAAAAATCACACAAAACCCATGTTTTGGCCTTGGCACAGATAGCCAGTTCATCCCTCATGTTGATGTGGAAGATTTTCACTAGAGCCCATGCCACTTGGCACTCTGTCTCAATGCAGCCCCTGTGCCAAGCTATTTTAGGAATGTTTTTTTAAATTAGAGGCAGAATTTTCCTTCTAACTACCTCAGGGATGAGTCACTAAAAGTGGTTAAGTTGATGAGCCATGAATATCTCTCTTTAGGTAGTGTTTTTTACCTCCCATGGAACACTCCTTTAAGATAGGCCTCCCTTCCATGATTATAGGGATCCTAACCTCTCCCTCCCCCTCTATATAAACATGCCTCCTCCCTTTATGAAAGCTAGTTGAACATATAGCCAAGGAGCTGAACTTGGAGAAGAATAATATAGTTGAGTAATTGCTATTGATAAGGTAGAACCAAGGATAACTCCGTAGAGAGAGTCCCACCCGAATTCCCAACGAGCCTTTGTGAGACGCGCTCCACTTGAACCCTGCTAGAGGAGATCGTAACGTCGAAGCTTGGTTGTACTCTTCCTTCCATTTATTAATATACTCGACTATGGTGTTGGTTCCATCATTGTGTTATTTTTTTTATGTAATGCAATTGATTTAGTCCTCTTCGACTGACTGATAGTTATGAATGTGAACTAGGACGTTGCATATCATCATTGTTTCTGTGTGTGTGCAGGTGTCTGAGCGTGAAAGCAAGCGGATCATGATCTGTCAAACCAGGAGCGAGGAGCGAGAAAGTATTTTCGACGACAACAACAACATAGGACCTCTAGTAAGTCATCTATTGAATCTTCGTCCATTCGTTAACTAGGAATCAATATTATAGTGTGTCTTGTTTGTGGCTAGGCCCACTCTAGGGCTAGTGGGATTGCCTCTGTCCGCAGAGGGGATTTACCTCACCAACAAGGGCCTTGCTGGAGTTTTATTTTCCACTTTCTTTTCAAACTCTCTAAACATGAAAAGAAGTCGAGTTCTTCCTTTGTCAGACTCATTAAAAATTGATGACATCGGACTCCGTCGTTATGACGTTACTCGAGTTTCTCCTTCTTAGGGCTCATAAAATGTACTAGGTTGGATTTGTCTAAAGGAAAAAATTACATCGCAAGCATATGCTATCCCCTTCAAGCTTGTTTACAAAAATAATTGGGGTACTTTCCAGAAATGGTGGGGAAAAATGGAACCAGACTTTAGTCGACAGTATGTCACTCTTGAACATGGCACTTGTCTGCATTCATGTCGGGCTAGGGACATCTCACTTCGTCATTTGTTTGCATCCATGGGTTTGGGTAATCTCTTTTGACCTCTCATCTGCTCTTTACCACGTCACCATGACCTCAGATCCTTTGATGTCAAATACTGCCAAATCCAATGTCGTGCCACCGATATGTTTGAGAGAAGTTTTGCCTCTGCAATTTTCAACCTCCCTCTAATTCTCTATTGGTCTTGATTCACAAATCATCATATTCCTTTGTCTCATGTTGATGATGTGGGGAACATCATGGCCCTCCTTCGACCAGGTTGCTTCCTATTGACTTCGGCTCATTTTCCAGGAAGTTGATCTAGAGACTCCCTTCAGGTACCTTAGAGCCTACATGCCTTAATGGCAGGTTCTTTGCATTCGATGCAAGGTTCACATCATCTACCTTCGATCGGATGATTCTACGGGTTTTCGATGCCAGATCACTATTCAAATTCTGTGGATTGTACCTTTTTTACCTTGAGAGCCATTTTCATTATTGGTGGTTTCTCTCACATCTTTTAACAACTCTCATTATTGACTAGTAATCAGACGATGTTCCTGCATTTTTTACTTCTACCTGTCTATTCGCATGATCTAATTTATACTTTGTTCGGGTCAAGATGGAGCACAAGACCCTAGGTTTTGTCTGATGAATTCCAGGTTGCGTGTTCTTTGTGGATTACTATGACTCTTTCGATTGGATGGCTGTGACCATACCTGAGTCTATTTTTTGATCCTTATTGTTGGATGGTTGCGTCCATACCTCAAATCTCACTTTTTATATACTCTATTATGGATGGTTGTGCCTATGCCACATATCATGTATCAGAGATATCAGTTGTATTTGTACTCGCAAGTTTTCTAACAACGGTGTTTGGGTCGAACACATTCTCATAAAGCATTTCACCCCTCCCTCTCTCTTGAACCTCGTGCTTTAGGGGGCATTTTTTACACAGCATTTTGTCACCGTCCCTGAAATCCCTCACCTTGCATATTGGAGGGTAATTATCGTGACTTGTGAGTAGTGTCATACTTTGCAAACACTTTCTTTGCATCCTTCTGCATAAGGACATCATTTCTCCTATTGAAAATTTCCTCAAAAAAGCACACAAAACCTATGTTTTGGCCTTGGTGTGGGTAGCCAGTTCACCCCTTACGCCGATGTGGAAGATTTGCACTAGAGCCCGTGCCACCTAGTGCTCTGTCTTAATGTAGTACTCATGCCAAGCTGTTTTGGGAATGTTTTTTAAAAATTAGGGGCAGAAGTTTCCTTCTAACCACCTCAGGGATGAGTCACTGGAAGTGGTTAAGTTGATCAGCCACGGATCTCCCTCTTTAGGTAGTGGTTTCCACCTCCCATGGAAAACTCCTTGAAGATAGGCCTCCATTCCATAATTATAGGTATCCTAACCTCTCCCTCTCCCTCTATAAAAATAGGCCTTCCTCCTTTATGAAATCTAGCTGAACTTGGAGAAGAATACTATAGCTGATTAATTGTTATTGAGAAGGTGTTAGGTCCCTATATTACTAGTATAGTCCCTTATTGTTGTTAGTGTAACCCCATTATTGTTATTATTGTACCCCTGTAACCCCCATATTTTTATTATTGTGCCCTTAAATTATTATTTTTAGGTAGGCTAGGATTAAATTGTGGCCCCACTGGGATTACATTATGGCCCCATGGACTCTTATATATAGAAAGGAGGTTTTGTAAATTGTATCATCCAAGAATTGTTCATTTATGTAATGTATTAGAGGTTGCCCCATAAAAGTGTCTTATTTCTAACGCATTGATATCTCTTTTCTTCTATTTTTGGAGCTGATTACACAACATTTGGTATCAGAGCTTTGGATTCAAGGGTTTCGCTGCTCTAAACAGGTCATCATGGAATTTTCGCTATTAATTTTTTTCTACGAAGGTTCAGAATCTAAAAATTTTAGGGTGTGAAGCTGAAATCCTAAGGAAACTCGTAAAAAAAATTCAGATCTTGGTTCAGAATAGCTTCGGAGATATGATCTGTGGAAGGTAGTGCTTTTTCAGGCTCCCAAATTTAATCTCAAAGACGTGATCGTGGGAAAAGATTCATAAATCTCTCTCTAAGAATCATATTGGAGTTCCGTAAACATTGGTTGCAAGTACACGAACTGTAGTTTCTTGTCTATCAATTTTAGAGCTAAAGGACAAAATAGTGACACGTGTAAATTCATACAATTTTGCTCTACTGAACCATTCCATAATTAGGTCATTGTGGGATATTGGACACAACTTTGTCTTGGAGAATCTGAATTAGGTTAGACCTGTGGCATTCAAAAGAGAATTCAGAGGGATACATTGGTACCAATATTCAAATATTAAAGTGCTGCAATCACAGAGACAATCCAATTTCAATATCGAGCTCCTCAAAAGGAAGAAAGGTGTGTATTTGTTTTTCCGAATTTCATAAGTCTTGTTTGAAGAATCAATTTGAATTGATTACAAGGGCATATTGTAGAATAGATATCAGTATTGGGTTCTAAAATATGCCCCATAAAAATAATTCAACACCCATTAAGCCTTCAGAAGGCTCTACTATCACTCATGAAGATGAAGAATTGCAACATGAGCTATCAAAATTACAAGAGCAAGTGCACCAAATTTCGCTCTCGCAAAGAGCAACAAAAAATGAAATGGAAGTTTTGAAGAAAAGCATGGAAAGCTAAGGTGGATGGCATGGAAGATGGCATGGAAGTTGAGATGGATGACATGAAAGAAAACATGGAAAACATGAAGAATAATCTAAAAGAAAACATGGAAGGTTTGACAAAGTTGATACAAGAAATGTTTCATAATGTTGAAAAGATAGTAGAAGAAACTCATGATGAAAACAAAATAAATGTTAATCGTGATTTCACAAACTCTAATGTTGGCGGGAAGAACCACCATATTCCAAAAATGGAGATGAGGAAGTTTGATGGAAAAGATCCTGCAACATGGATACTACAAATGGAGCAATATTTTGATCTCCATAACGTGCAAAACACACAAAAGGTACGCATTGCAACTTTACATTTAGAAAAAAATACATTTGTATGGTATCGATGGCTTTGCTCCTGTAAAAAAATTGTCACTTTGTCAATTTTTATGGAGGAAATGATAGCACATTATGAGGATACAAAGAGCAACACCTTTTTTATCCAATTGATGAATCTCAAACAAAAGGACTTAGTGGGGGAGCACATTGAGGACTTCCAAAAATTGAATATAAGAGTAACCGATATTCTAGAGGAACACAGGATAGATCTCTTCATAGGCACTTTAAAGAATAACATCCAACATGAAGTTCATGTTTTGGAACCTGATTCATTACAGAAAGCATTCAGGTTGGCAAGAAAAATTGAATGTAAAATTATGGCGACAAGGAAGCCTACCACTCACTTCTAGAAAGAAGGAAGTGTTGCTATGCCTAGATTTCAAGGTTGACACCACAACAATTGGAAGAAAAAAAAGAAAAAAGGGCTTTGCTATAGCTGTGATAGCAAATACACTAAAGGTCATAAGTGTGTTGAGAAGAAATTATTTTACACAGATTGTGAAGAGGAGGAAGAAAATGAACAAGAAGAGGATATACACCAAGAACTAGCCATAGAAGGGGAAGAAATGAATCCGACCATATCGTGTAATGCACTGGCAGGAATTACCACTCCTCAAACTCTCAAGATAGAAGGACATATCAAGAAGAAAAAGGTAATAGTGTTGATTGATTCAGGTAGCACCCATAATTTTGTTCATTGTAAGGTAGCCAAGGAATTAAATTGTTTCCTATACCCAACACCAGAATGTCAAGTGATGGTTGCAAATGGAGGAACTATAAATTGCTCTAGAAAATGCCATAATATCAAGCTAACCATGGGGGAATATGTATTTACTAGTATAATTCTTTCCATTCCTATGGGAGGTGCTGATGTTGTACTAGGAGTACAATGGTTACAATCTTTGGGGACAACATATTTTAATTTTCAAGAAATTTTATTGAATTTTTTTTTCAGAAGGAAAGGAAGTCGAATTATGGGGTATTGCGAGGAATCCGGGAAATATAATAAGCTCTAATGTCATGACAAAGCTTCTAAATAAATAACAACGAGGTGTAATTGCACAATTATGCTCACTAGAAGTTCCAACATCAAAATCATCTATTTCTTTAGATCTCCAACAAGTCTTGGACAATCATTCCAAGGTGTTTGAAACTCCCAAAGGACTCCCACCTATTTGTGATCATGATCATGCTATTCATTTGATTCCAGGAAGTGTTCCTCCAAACATCAGGCCTTATAGATATCCTTATGTACAAAAGAGAGAAATTGAACGTATGATTGCAGAAATGTTAGAGGCAGGTATAATCCAACCTAGTCAAAGTTCCTTCTCTGCTCTTGTAGTATTGGTACACAAGAAGGATGGATCATGGCGAATGTGTCTGGATAATGGGGAGCTCAATAATCTCACCATTAAAGATAAATTTCACATTCATGTGATTGATGAATTATTGGATGAATTACATGGAGCAATTTATTTTACCAAGTTGGATCTTCGTTCAGGATATCATCAAATTAGAGTGAAGACTGAAGATATTCCAAAAACAACATTTCAAACTCATGAGGGTGATTATGAATTTTTGGTCATGCCTTTTGGCCTTACCAATGCACCTTCTACATTTCAAGGGTTGATGAATTCCATTTTCAAACCCTTCCTTAGAAAATTTATGCTAGTATTTTTTCATGATATGCTAATCTACAGAAGGTCTTGGAAAGATCATGTTGAACATGTTGACAGGGTGCTCAAACTATTGCATGAGAAACAATTATATGCAAAAACATCCAAATATTTCTTTGGAGTACAAGAGGTGGAATATTTGGGTCATATTGTATCTCATGAGGGTTTTAAGGTAGACCCTAACAAAATTAAAGCCATTAAGGAATGGAAATTACCCACAATTATAAACTAGTTGCGAGGATTTCTTGGGTTAACAGGGTATTATCGCAAGTTTGTGAAGAATTATGGGAGAATAGCAACACCTCTAACAACAATATTGAAGAAAGATGAATTTTCATGGACTCCTGAAGCAACTAAGGCCTTTGAACATCTTCAAGAGGCAATGTGTCAAGCACCAGTCTTAGCTACGCCAGACTTCACAAAAACCTTTATTGTGGAATGTGATGCCTCGGGAAATGGAATTGGTGTTGTTTTAATGCACGAAGGAAGACCCATTGCTTTTGAAAGTCATCCAATCAAAGGAAAGTATTTACAAAACTTATTTATGAGAAGGAAATGTTAGCAATACTGCATGCACTAAAGAAATGGCAAACCTGCCTAATGGGAAGACACTTCAAGGTAAAAACTAATCATGATAGTCTTAAACACTTTTTGGAACAAAGACTATCTTCAGAAGAGCAGCAAAAATGGGTCACAAAGATGTTGGGTTATGACTTTGAAATAATCTACAAAAAAGGAAAGCTTAATGTTGTTGCAGATGCACTCCCAAGAAAGAATGAAGAGGTGGAAGCATTGCTTTGTGCCATTTCTATTATCCAACCAGATTGGATAACCGAAGCAAGAGATGAATGGAAGAAGGACAAAGATGTATGGAAACTCATTCAAAAGTTGCAGCAAGATCCTAGTACATCCGATACATTTAGTTGGAAAAATGATTCCTTATGGTACAAAGATCGCTTATATCTTTGTAGGAATTCCCAACTAAAACAAAAGATTCTTTTGGAACTGCACACTTCTCCTTTAGGAGGAAACTCGGGATTTTTAAAAACTTACCACAGGGTGAAGAAAGATTTTTTTTGGGATGGCCATAAATCTGATATTCAAAAGTTTGTGGCAGAATGTTTGGTTTTCCAGTAGAATAAAGTTGAGACAATTAAGACCCTGGGACTTCTACAACCTTTATCCATTCCAAGTCAATGTTGGGAGGAGATTTCAATGGATTTTATCACAGGTTTACCTAAGTCCGAAGCAAAGAGTATCATCATGGTGGTAGTTGATAGAATTACCAAGTATGCACACTTTTGTGCATTATCTCATCCATTTAAAGCAAGTACAGTTGCTACTACATTTATGGACAAAATTCAAAAGCTACATGGAAGCCCAAGGGTTATTGTGAGCGATAGAGATCCCATTTTTACTGGAAATTTTTGGAAGAAGTTATTTTCTTATTTGGGTACTCAAATAGCTCATAGCTCATCTTATCATCCTCAATCTGATGGTCAAAATGAGATATTAAATAAATGTTTGGAAGGATATTTTCGTTGTTTTGTATCTGATAAAAAAACACAATGGGTCAAGTGGTTACCTCTCGCTGAATGGTGGTATAACACTTCCTTCCATACTGCAGCAAAAATGACCCCATTTATGGCACTTTATGGATATCATCCACCATCCATCACATCATATTTAATGGAAATTCGAAGGTTCAAGCAGTGGAAGATCACATCGAGCATCAGCAGGAAGTTCTCCAACTCTTAAAGGATAACCTGAATTTGGCACAAAATCGAATGAAACAACAGGCAGATCAACATCGCAGCGAGAGAAGTTTTGATGTATGAGATTGGGTATTTTTACGGCTACAACCATACAAACAAATGTCCCTCAAGCAAGCTAAGAAGGATAATAAATTATCGCCAAAGTACTATGGTCCTTACAAGGTGTTGCAAAAGATTGGTACTATGGCATACAAATTGGAGCTTCCTGCTTCTTCGCGAGTACATCCAGTTTTCCATGTTTCATGCTTAAGAAGGTTATAAGTGAAAATCTTCCAGTTCAAACAATATTTCTAGAACTCGATGAGGAAGGAAAAATCATATTGGAACCTGAAGCGGTCACGGAAACAAGAACTCGACAACTACGGAATCGATCAATTTCAGAGTATCTCATCAAGTGGAAGAACTTACCCACTGAAGATTCTACATGGGAGGATGAGAATTTTATACAGAAGCACCCAGAGCTACTGAAGCATTGAGGATAACACTTTTTTGAAGGAGAGGGGCATGTTAGGTCCCTATATTACTAGTATAGTCCCTTATTGTTGTTAGTGTAACCCCCTTATTGTTATTATTGTACCCTTGTAACCCCCATATTGTTATTATTGTGCCCTTAAATTATTATTATTAGGTCAGCTAGGATTACATTGTGGCCCCACTAGGATTACATTATGGCCCCATGGACTCCTATATATAGAAAGGAGGTTTTGTAAATTGTATCATCCAAGAACTGTTCATTTATGTAATGTATTGGAGGTTTCCCCTTCGAAGTGGCTTATTTTTAAGGCATTGATATCTCTTTTCTTCTATTTTTGGAGCCGGTTACACAACAGAAGGTAGAAAAAAGGAGAATTTTGTAGAGAGAGTCCCGTCCGAATTCCCAACAAGCCTTTGTGAGACGCGCTCCGCTTAAACCCTGTTGGAGGAGACCGCGACGTCGAAGCTTGGTTGTACTCTTCCTTTTATTTATTAATATACTCGAATATGGTGTTGGTTCCATCATTGTGTTATGTCTTTTATTTAATGCAATTGATTTAGTCCTCTTCGACTGACTAATAGTTACAAATGTTAATTAGTATGTTGTATATTGTCATTTTTTATGGTGTGTGTGCAGGTGTCCAAGCGTGAAAGCGAGTGGATCGTGACCTGTCAAGCCAGGAGCGAGAGGTAGCCACTCTTTTCGATGACAACAACAGCATAGGCCTCTGGTAAGTCATTTTATCGAATCTCCATCCATTCATTAAATAGGAATCAATATTATAACTTGTTTTGTTTGTTGCTAGACCCACCCTATGGCTAGTGGGATTGCCTCTGTCCACAGAGGGGATTTACCTCACCAACACCTTAACCTTGACCTTAACCTTAACTTAACTATAACCTAACCCTAACCTTGACCAAACCTTAACCTTAACCTCAACATAACCTAAAATTAACCTGAACCATAACCTTAACCTAACCTTAAGCTTAACCTTACCTTAATCTTAACTATAACCTAACCCTAACCTTGAACAAACCTTAACTTTAACCTCAAGTTTACCCTTAACCTAACCTTAGCCTTAACTTTAACCTTTAATTTACCCTTAACCTTAACCTTAACCATAACCTCAACCTTAAACCTAACCTTAACCTGAATAAACCCGTAACTTTAACCTAACCCTAACCTTGACCAAACCCTTAACCTTAACCTTAACCTGACTAAACCCTTGACTTTACCCTTAACCTTAAATTTAACCTTAACCTTAACCTTAACATGAATAAACACGTAACCTTAACTATAACCTAACAATAACCTTGACCAAACCCTTAACATTAACCTTAACCTTAACCTTAACCTTTACCTAACGTTAACCTTAACCTTTACCATAACCTTAACCTTCACTATAACCTAACCATAACCTTGACCTTAACTATAACCTAACCCTAACCTTCATCAAACCCATAACCTTAACTTTAACCTTAACCTAACCTTAACCTTAACCTTAACCATAACCTTAACCGTAACCTTAACCTTAACCTAACCTAACCTTAAACTAACCTAACCTTAACCTTAACCTAACCCTAACCTTATCCTAACCTTAACACTAACCTTATCCTTAACCTTACCCTTAACCTTAACCATAATATTAACCTCAGGTTAAGGTTAAGGTTAAGGTTACGTTAAGGGTAAAGTCAAGGTTAAGGTTAAGTTAAGGTTAAGATTAGGTTAAGGGTAAAGTTGATGTTAAGGTTAATATTAAATGTTTGGTCAAGGTTAAGGTTAAGGTTAGTTTAAGGGTAAAGTCAAGGTTAAGGTAAAGTTAAGGTTAATGTTAGGTTAAGGTTAAGGTTAAGGTTAAGGTCAAGGTTATGGATAGGTTATAGTTAATGTCAAGGTTAAGGTTAAGGGTAAGGTTATAGTTAGGTTAAGGTTAAGGTTAAGGTTAGGTTAAGGTTAAATTTAGGTTAAGGTTAAGGTTAAGGTTCAGGTCAGTTAAGGTTAGGCTTATGGTTAATGTTAAGTTTAAGGTTAAGTTTAAGGTTAAGGTTAAGGGTTTGGTTAAGGTTATGGTTAGGTTTTAATTAAGGTTAATATTAGGTTAAGATTAAGGTTAAGGTTATGGTTACAGGTTTAGTCAGGTTAAGGTTAAGGTTAAGGGTTTGGTCAAGGTTAGGGTTAGGTTATAGTTAAGGTCAAGGTTAAGGTTAAGGGTAAGGTTATAGTTAGGTTAAGGTTAAGGTTAATGTTAAGGTTAAGGTTAGTATAAGGTTAAGATAAGGTTAAGGTTAAGGGTTTTGTCAAGGTTAGTGTTAGGTTATAGTTAAGGTTAAGGTTAAGGTTAGGTTAAGTTAAGGTTAAGGTCAAGGTTAAGGGTAAGGTTAAGCTTAGGTTAAGGTTAAGATTAGGATAAGGGTATGGTTAAGGTTAAGGTTAGGTTAAGATTAAAGTTAAGGTTAAGGTTAGGGTTAGGGTTAGGGTTAAGATTAGGGTTTTTTTAAGGTTAGGGTTAGGTTATAGTTAAGGTTAAGGTTAAGGTTGAGGTTAAGGTTAATGTTACAGGTTTAGTAAGGTTAAGGTTAAGTTTAAGGTTAATATTAAGGGTAAGGTCAAGGATAAGGTTACGGTCTTAGCCTTAACGTTCACTATAACCTAAACTTAACCTTAACCTTAACCTTAACCTTAACCTTAACCTTAACCTTAACCTAAACTTAACCTTAACCTTAACCTTAACCTTGACTTTAACCTTCACCATTAACCTTAAACTAACCTTAATGTTGACCTTGACCTTAACCTTAACCTAACCTTAACCATAACCATAACCTTAACCTTAACCTTAACCTTAACCTTAACCTAGCCTTAAGCTTGAATTTAACTATAACCTAACCCTAACCTTGACCAAACCCTTAAACTTAACCTTAACCTTAGTAAACCTGTAACCTTAAACTTAACCTTTACCCTTAACCCTAACCTTACCCCTAACCTTAACGTTAACCTGAGGTTAATATTATGGTTAAGGTTAAGGTTAAGGATAATTTAAGGGTAAGGGTAAGGTTAAGGTTAAGGTTGTGGGTTTACTCAGGTTAAGGTTAAGGTTATGGGTCTGGTCAAGGTTAGGGTTAGGTTATAGTTAAGGTGAAGGTTAAGGTTAGGTTAAGGTAAATCTTAAGGTTAAGGTTATGGTTAAGGTTAAGGTTAAGGTTAGGTAAAGGTTAAGATAAGGTTATGGTTAGGTTAAAGGTAAAGTCAAGTTTAAGGTTAGGTTAAGGTTAAAATTAGGTTAAGGGTAAAGCTAAGGTTATCTTTAGGGTAAGGTTAAGGTTAGTTTATGGCTAAAGTTAAGGTTAAGGTTATGGTTAAGGTTAGGTTAAGGTTAAGGTTAAGGTTAAGGTTAGGGTTCAGGTTAGGGGAAGGTTAAGGTTAAACATAAGGTTAAGGTTAAGGTTTGACTTTACCCTTAACCTAACCTTAACATAACCTTATCTATAACCTAATCCTAACATTATCCAAACCCTTAACCTTAACCTAACCTAACCTAACCTTAACTTTACCCTTAAACTAACCTTAACCTTAACCTTAACCTGTTCCTTAACCTTATCTTAACCTTAACCTAACCTTAACCTTAACTAAAACCTTCCCCTAACCTTAACCCTAACCTTAACCTTAAATTTACTCTTAACCTAATCTTAACCTTAACTATAACCTAACTGTAACCTTAACCTTAACCATAACGTTATCCTTACCCTTATCCTTAACCTTAACCTTAACTATAACCTAATCCTAACCTTGACCAAACCCTTAACCTTCACCTTAACCTGACCTTAACTATAACCTAACCTTAACCTTAACCAAACCCTTACCCTTAACCTAACCTTAACCTTGACTTTACCCTTAACCTAACCTTAACCCTGACATTAACCTAACCTTAACCTTAACTTTACCCTTAAGCTAATCTTAACCTTAACCTAACCTATACTTAAACTTAACCTAACCTTAACCTTAACCTAGTCGTAACCTTAACCTTACCTTAACCTAACTTAACCTTAACCTTGACCTTAACCTTAACCTTACTCTATCCATACCCTTAACCTTCACCTTAACCTTGAATTTAACATTAACCTTCCCATAACCTTCAGCTTAACCTTCACTTTAACCTAACCTTAACCTAACCTTAACTATAACCTAACCCTAACCTTGACCAAACCCTTAACCTTAACCTAACCTACCCTTAACTTTACCCTTAACCTAACCTTAACATTAACCTTAACCTGATCCTTAACCTTATCTTAACCTTAACCTAACCTTAACTTTAACCTTAACCTTAAATAAAACCCTCCCATAACCTTAACCCTAACCTTAACCTTAACTTTACACTTAACCTAATCTTAACCTTAACTATAACCTAACCCTAACCTTAACATTAACCATAACATTATATTTACCCTTAACCTTAACCTTAAACTTAACTATAACCTAATCCTAACCTTTACCAAACCCTTAAACTTAACCTTAACCTGACCTCAACTATAACCTAACCTTAACCTTGACCAAACGATTACCATTAACCTAACCTTAACCTTCACTTTACCCTTAACCTAACCATAACCCTAACCTTAACCTAACCTTAACCTTAACTTTACCCTTAACCAAATTTTAACCTTAACCTAATTGTAACCTTAACCTTACCTTAACCTTGACCTTGGCCTTAACCTTAACCTTACCCTATCCTTACCCTTAACCTTCATCTTAACCTTGAATTTAACCTTAACCTTCCCCTAACCTTCAGCTTAACCTTGACTTTAACCTTAACCTTAACCTTAACCTTACCCTTAACCTTCACCCTTAACCTTAACCTTAATCTTATCTTAACCTAATCTTAACCTTAACCTTAACCTTAACTTAATATTAACCTTAGCCATAACATTAAACTTAAACTTAACCTTAAACTTAACCTAACCTTAACCTTAATCTTAATCTTAACCTAACCTTAACCTCAACCTTAACCTGACTTAACCCATAACCTTAACCTTAACCTTAACCTAACATTAACCTTAACTATAACCTAAACCTAACCTTTACCAAACCCTTAACCTTAACCTTAACGTTAACCTTTCCCTACCCTTAACCTTAACCTTAACTATAACCTAACCCTAACCTTGACCAAACCCTTAACCTTAACCTTAACCTAACCTTCAAAATAACCAAACCCTAACCTTGACCAAACCCTTACCCTTAACCTAACCTTAACTTTGACTTTACCCTTAAGCTAACCTTGACCTTAACCTTCCCCTAACCTTAACCGTAACCTTACCCTAACCATAAACCTTAACTACCCTTAACCTAATCTTAACCTTAACCTAATCTTGACCTTACCCTTAACCTTGACCTTAACCTTAACTTTTAACTATAACCTAACCTCATTCTCGACTCAAACCTTAACCTTAACCTTAACTTAACCTAACATTAACCTTAACCATAACCTTAACCTTAACTCTAATGTTAACCTTAACCTTTATCTTAACCTTAACTATAAGCTAACCCTAACCTTGACCAACCCTTAACCTTAACCTTGAGTTTACCCTTAACCTAACCTTAACATTAACCTAACCTTGAGTTTACCCTTAACCTTAACCTTAACCATAACCTTAACCTTAAACCTAACCTTAAACTCACGAAACCCGTAACTTGAACCTAACCCTAACCTTTACCAAACCCTTAACCTTAACCTTAACCTCCGACTAAACCCTTGACTTTACCCCTAACCTTTAATTTATCCTTAACCTAACCTTACCCTTAACCTTAACCTTATCCCAACTCCGAATAAACCCGTAACCTTAACTATAACCTAACCCTAACTTGACCAAACCCTTAACATTAACCTTAACCTTAACCTTTACCTAAAAATTATCCTTAACCTTAACCATAACCTCAACCTCAATGTAACCTTAACCTTACCCCTTATTGTTAACATTGGAAAATTGTGACAGAAGAAAACGACATAAAATAATGTCGAGCCCAAGGATTTACAGGACAGGATACATTATGGAATCAAAAATATTGGAGAATCTCTAAGGTTTTGAGCAATTCAAGATTGAACTAGTCATAATTACCCGAATGCGCACTTTTCCTTCAAGAAGAGTGCCTTTGCGCGTACCGGGAGCCCGATAAGCGCATTTGAAAATGGAAAAAGTCCCTTCGGGGACCATAAGCAAGCAAATGACAGCTTTCTCCTTATGTGAAAGCTACCTAAGATAGCACTAGCGCCTCCTTAGGCCTTGTGTGAGCACACAAAAAGCATATTTCAGCCCACAATGGAATATTGCCCCCTCCCTTGGGTCACTATCCACCATGTACCAAGGAGGGAAGGAGGTTTGAATGCTCACCTATATAAACCCCTCAAAGAGATGAAAAATTTGTGAGCATAAGGTTATGCCGTCCAAAGTTTCCCAAGAAACACCAACTTTTTGTGTGAACTAAGGAGTGGAGTCAAGAAGGGGACTAATTCGTTGACCACTCAAAATTTCACTTCCATTGCAAAGAAGAGAGAGAGTTGAACTACATCAGAAGGTAAACATCCTTGCATCGTGTCCTAGAGCCTCTACCTAGGCCCCTCCTCGTAAGTGTGTAACATTTGTATTCATTCCAAGAATTAAATGAGAAGAAGGCCACTCCAGCCATTGTTTACCTTGTTATTGTTTGGAACTCTCTATTTAGCTTCTTTTTTGTTTTTGTTTTACTTTTTTCAACAAGAGCATACTTAAGTGTATTACTTCATTTTTAAGCCTTATACTTCCGAGCTCCCCCAAGATACTCGCTTGCTACTTATGGTTTAGAGAAAAGACCACATTCTCTAAATGCATGTGATTCTTACACCCGAGTGTCGAATCCACCACAATGTGATTGGCGACTCCACCGACATGTTTCAAGTTTATGTGGTTGTGCCATTATTTGCAGGAGACCCTTAGTCTAAGGCCGGGAGGGGAGCCGATAGCCCTTCCGACCCATCTTCCACCTCAGTCTCACCGAAGTGACAGATCAAGAAGGCAAATTTCCTATCTTTTTTTAATCCTGCGGGTGAATTTTTCATTTTGTTTTTACAACAACACGTTGTGCGATTCAGGAGTGACCCGCGCATAGGAAGGCGCACCCGGCTATAGAGCGTGCAATTGCAGAGAGATTTTTTTTCCATATCCGCTACATTTTTCTATTTCTGTGCGTGTTGGGCAGCCTTTAATGTAACTGCCAACACTCGTGTTGATAACGTTACGCCTTCTAAAGACTCATTTTGCTACTTTTTATAGGAATTTCGTTAGTTTTCATTTAAGTTGATTTTTTTGTGCAATTTCCGCATAGTTTAAGTAGGGGAAAATTAATCCATTTTTTCTCGAAACAATTTTTTTTTTCAAATTCGGTATGCACGCTAGTTTAACTAGTCCAAGTAAGTGGCTTGGGACCACACATGCATAAGCTAGTGTAGAAATTGTTTAGTTTAAATTTCAATTTTTGCATTTAGGAAATTAAAAATTAGGATTGAGTCGTTAGTTAGAGTAAGTAATCTTGTTGACTTTGCTACTATCAGACCCTAGAAAAGCATATGAAAACTCTATATTTTTGATTCTCCATCTCCCTTTAGTCACTCACATAGAATAATTAGGAGTTCTTGGAAGTGGCCCATTATTCGCAAATGATTTTTATTTGAGCAAGGAACAACGTCACATAGTTTAACTAGGGGGACATTTGTAACGGATCACCGATATCCATATGTTGAAATTATGAGATTTTTCACCATATATGTCACACACATTCACCCACTAAGAAAAGAAAGCCACCTAAAAATAACTTAAACCAACTCACTAAACTCTCCCCATGTGGGCCACAAGAGAATTTAGTTTAAGTTAGGATCAATGGGGTAGGCATCCACAAGCCGCCTTTGATCATGCTTCACATTTGAAACATAGAAGTTGCATTTTTAGGGATCTTAAAATCCACCTATCGCCCCACGGAAAAGAAACCCGAACGTGCGCAGGACTCCGATTCGCAGGGGGTTAGGCTTAGGCGTAGTGCGTGCGCACGCTTCTGGGGCTACCTAACCGTCCGATACCTCTGCATCGTTAGTTGACTACCAAGAAGCCCAAGACTTGAACGCTCACGTGGGACGGTAGTTCTTAGTGGCCAAAACTAGGGCATCCTTTACCCTAGGTGACGGCAGTGTGCAAGTACAACCCTCTACCCTTACCTTGCTGATTCTCTCGCCGGGACCGGGGGCGTTGCCAGCTTCTTTGGGACATTGTGCCGCACTCGCAAGAAATCATCTCAAGGCTCGCTTAGTTTGAGAGTGTGAGGACATTATTAGGTCTTGGATTTTTTTTTTTAGTATCACGCGCAACATGAAACCATTTTTTGCTTGATTGATCACATAGATTAAATAAAGGGAAAATCATTTCTTTTCGGTTTGTTTTATGTATGTGGCCTTAAATTTTACGTGATAGTAGACTCAATCCCCTCAAAGGTTTTTCAAAACCTAACTTGACGACTCTAAATAGTTCCAACGAAACTCATTTCACCCGGCATCTTGGACCGATTAATGGGAGGGGTTCTAGGTCTTTCACGTTTAGGCATCAAAGACGAAACATTGCCAGCTGTGCTGGTTGGTTCCTCCTTTCTTGGAGAAACCTTCGTTGGGAACCCTAGTCGGTCTCCCAACACCACACCGCACATCACTCCCCCTCGTCCCCTGTGGGGGCGGTAGTAAGAGTGCATCCCATATGGGAAGCCAGCTAAATTCACAACTCGGGTATGTCATAGAATAACCCCCATTATAACCAGAACTTCATGTCTTCACACGTTACCATGGCGTCAACCTCTCAGTCACCCCTCTTCGCAGCGTTAAATCTACCAGATTTAACCAAGCTCACCAATGACCCCATCGCACACGACCCCAATTGGCCTCCCATGCCCACAAAGCTCCCTTCAAACATACCAAAGTTTGAAGGCAAGAAAGTGGAAGACCCAAGGAATCATATAATGACCTTTCAGCTATGGTGCTCATTAAATAACATCATTGACGATACTATTTGATTAAGGTTGTTTCAATGAACTCTCACGAGAGTGGCCACGAAATGGTACGTCAAGAAACCCCCTGCTTCACACAACACAGCACCCCCGCTTACCGCGTTCTCTCACTTATTTTTAGTTACCCATTCACCATGATTCAGGAATGGAATTACCGACTCATTTCGTACAATCTCCCCCTACCCACATTTTCGAACATCTCCACGAGTGGAGACGGCGTCGTAGCTTTTGCAAAGCTCAACCTCGACGATCGAGTCCTTTTTAGATTTATTCTTGAAAATTTCCGATCGTGTAGATTTCAAAGGATTTGGTGAAACGTAACCTCCATATCCGAAGAGGACATAATCGCAAAGCCTAACAAATTGAACCGATTTATGTGCAATCGTGGTACATATACACACATCTTGCCTAATGCCCCGCGCCTCCAATCTTACCAAGAATTTCCAGGCACGTTGAACTCTATAGACAGCACTATTGGGTTGATGACCCAAGGTTACCTACGTAGTAGTAGTCAAAATCCCCGTTATACACATGGGTCTACCTGAGACATGTCTCAACCTAGATTCTAAAGTCATCATATGTATTAGCAAAATTTGACTAATAGGGTGCCTGCGTATCACCAAGGAGGACCTTACCCTCCAAGCCTAGGGGGACCCACGTGTGAAGAAAACTAATGAAAGAACTCCCCAATGGCTAGGTGCAAATATGGGATAGTAGTATGCTCACTCCCAAGCATTACAACCCACCAATGCAAAAAATGCATAGGTGAACTTTTTGCAATTATCCCAAGATCAACCACACCAAGATGATCGAGAATTACCTCCTAACGTGGTCAAATGAAAGGTAAAAACAAACCCAAAGGAAACCCTAGACAAGTACATTCATGCGTGCTCCACCGAACCCCCATCCGGGAGATAACTTCAACCAATCGTAACCAGGAGCCAAGAAATGATCAAAGCAAGGAAAAGGCCACCTCTATGAACAAACCATTCTTGTTTGATATGTGGTGAGTATGGGCACTATACTGCCACCATCATCCCGAACTCCCTAAGCTTAAAAAAGCTCCGTAGCACTAAGGACAAGGGGGATCTTTCCCAACCAACTATAGTTATGCAAGAAACCTTCCCCATCAAGGAACGGCCGCACTGCGTAAAAACCCCAATGATTCTCGAGGAAAAATGTACCCCATGAAATCTACATGGCCAGCGAAGAATTTTTTTTTCAAACCCGTAATCACGTTTTACGACACCCCACCGTACACCGCATGTCGTGGGCTAGTACGTTCCGTACCGACCGCACCTTTAACCATTCCAAAGATTCCTTTGGAACCATTTCCAAAAATGGTTAAAGGGCCTATTAGAAAGCATGTAACTACTCCAAGGCAGCCCACAATTATGCGCATGGTAGACAATTTACCTACCAATTGCGTTATGTCTCATGGGCGACCGCAATGTGTTCGAACAAATAAAATCCCTACTTTCCGCCCCAGCGCCGTTGACCCCACCGACACGCACATGATGGCTTTTGATTAGACAAAGCCACCCCCTAGGCTTCCCTCCATGATCACCTTTCGCATACCGCATTGGCATTAGTATTATCACTATTCATCAATGTGTCATGATGAGGGTGCATCCACATGCATCATGTAAAAAAATGTGTATGGTTGGGAGCCCCAAAACTCAAACCTTTCGTCATCACACTGTAAGTATGACGGCTGCCCTCCACCTCCGTTAGCCCTTCCAAAATGTACCACCGCTTTAGCCGTAAAAATGGTCCACATAGACATCGATTTCTGGATGTTCACGGACTACAATATACTCCTTGGTGAAGTTACATGTACGCCATGTCTTCCATAGCATCCTCCATTTTCCACATCATGATGTTCCCCCATGAGGATTGAATCATTACAAGAGACCGTATGACACACATTGAAAGTGTCCTCGAATTCAATACAAGATATGGTTCTACCTTTATGTAGACACAAACTCGCTACTCTGGTTCATGGTATCAAGAATATGGCCCCCGGCCAATTCAAACAATTTTCCATCCTAGGATCCTTCCTAGAGTTCCTCCTATCCCCTCGAGGTATCACCCGATACCACACAAGTCTCGCATGCATGATGTCCACATCAAGCACCGAGGTTAGTCACGACACGTACTCAAGTAGTAATGACACCGAGGCATTAGCTAATGGCACTCTCCTTAGTCTATGCCGCCTCCCAAACTCCTTTCCTATACCCACCTCCCGGCTTTACCTCCCAACAAAGTCTTGGCAACAACGGGGGTACTACCCAACATATTTCATTGGCATTTCCAGTTTGGTACCTCGTTCCCCCTCCAAGAATGCCGCCTACCAATGTTACCATGTTTGGGTTAAATCATCTCGTCCCGAGGAGCCCCAACCTACCCAAATGTTAGCTGAAACCACCCCGCAAGGGAAATCCCTCATGCGAAACCGGCGAACACAATAAATAAAATCGCCAAGAAAGGAAAGAAAGTGGTGACCCCCACCATGTAGAGGACTCATCAGCCTTCATTATATGTGATTTCATAGGACACCTTACCATGCCTAGATTCGTATGAATTAAACCACTCGGTCATGAGGAAGACACCTCAAAACGGTACTCCCATAAAACAGAACTTGCCACCAAAATTGTGCAACCGTCGCGTACCAATCACGCATGCACCCTTTGTGACAACTATGGGCACTATACCCACCATTGTCCAGAAATACCACGGTATCGGGATGCCTTACACGCGATCGAGCAATTCTATCAAGAGGATCACTCCATCCAATCCACCAATGACGAGCCCCGCACCATCTTGTACTTACAAGAGGAGCACCGATACATAGAGTGCCCCCGCATTGCCCACAGGTAGTTGCACGCTATCCGATGAATGTGGCCACTACCTCAAAGAGTGTGCCGCACGGAACTCATCCACAAATGGTATCCAATCGAGAGGGTCTACTACGTGGGGCTATAGGCATCACAATTCACCGACAATCACTTATTGGAGGATTGTCACTACATATATCACTTCCAACTAGCCTTTGCTAGCTTCTCGCTTACTACAGTTCGTCTTTCCCAAGAAGACGATATGGATGTTGAACCGCATTGGCAACTCCATGATCCAAGTAGGATAAGGATGTAGTCATCATGTTCTTAATAAAATGAAGAATCCTATAGGCAGAACGATAGGTATTTATCACAACATGTCACAAGGCCACCTGCAGGCAGTAGCCACCACCCAAGTAGATTTAACCATACAGTAGAAACACTATCCCAACTTAGTAGGTACAGTCACTGACGGCGAGACCACACTCCATCTTCACACCACGCACGATGGGAGACCTATATCACGTACTTTTTGCCTCGATATGTCGAGGTAATCATTACGACCAACATTGTACTAATGTTCACGACTCGTCTCCCACTATCTACATAATTAATGTCATAGAAAAGAGGATGAGCGACCTTCAAGAATGGCATAAAAGATACGTTTATCGACCCAAAAACACCCCCATTACCACGATGGTGTTAAGCTCTGTTTCGACCACGCCACCACGATGGTTCATCATGCTCGCTAAGACCATAAACCAATCACGTAAACCTTGTGCCTAGCTGAGGATAACATGCGACCTATGTGATCTTAACGATCACCAGATCAATCAATGTAGATAACTTAAACCCCTTGCAAATAGTCTCTGCATAATCACATCTCTCCCTCAAAAGCTTCTCTCTAATCAAGAGAAGATTACATGGAATTCCTATCGAATTTTCTCACACTTTCAGTGCATGCATCTCCCCAAACTGAGAGAAACTAGAGCAGCATTAAGTCACTCACCAACCAAAAATGGAGGTAAGTTCCAACCTCCGACACGAAAATGGAAACAGAAGATGCCTTGGTCCGTAACAGACCCTTTCCAAGCATCCACATGTGGCACCGAGTAGTGTAGATTCTCACACTATTCATCATTAACACTATGATACCGTTAGTATGAATTCTTTCATTTAAGCGTACGAAAAAAAGAACCACTTTAGCTACGCATAACTAATAGCCCTAACAACAATAATGGCTGCAAAACATCTTCAGATCTGCAATTAGTAGTTAAAGTGCTTAAACAAACGTATCTATTAATGGAGAGATATTAAGCAAGAAGTAAAGAGTTTGCTCCATGCATCCAACGTACAAGACAAGAACACGATTTTTGAATGAATTTTTATATTACACAGGCACCTCGGGAGGAAACAAGAAGGTGTATCCTGCATCTCCTCAATGGGATGGGTTCTTTGTAGTCCTCAAGACTTCGCATCTAAGCTTTCTCTCTTGTAGATGTAGAAAACCCTAATGTAGAAGGTAGAGCTCAATGGGAGCAAACAATGGCAGAAAATGAGACCGAGTGTATAGATCCTATGCGTATCTAGTATGCAACAAAAGGTGAAGAATGATGGGGAAAACCCTCCTATTTATAACAAAATATTGGGTCCTTCTTAGATCTTGGCATGATTAAAATAATGTTAATCACATCTAGATCCAATTCTATGGAATATTTCATTATTATTTGTTGGAGGGAAAGGGTGTTTGACTTGGGTCAAATCCCTTGATTAGTGAAAATAACAAATAAATGATTTATTTATCTTTTTAAGGAAGTGGTTGGGATATAATCAAATAAATAATGATTTATTTGATTAATGGTGGTTGATTTGGTCATATTTAACAAGGAATATTATTTAAATAATTATTCCTAGAAAATAATAAGATAACTATGGGTTTATCTCATTAATTTCTTTGTTTTTGGGTTAAACATGACTCCGGGAATAATAATTAAATTATGGTTTAATTAATTATTCCTTTGGGGTTTCCTAATTAACAGGAAAGCAAGCTTTACTTAAAATCGGGTCTTACATGGTGTACTTGGGTCCATCTAATGATGAAGAGTTAGATGACCAAAAATGGTGTACCGCATTGCCCCCGGCCGTGCGAGTGTCGTGAGCAAATCGTATGACCGAAGTACGTTGTAAGAAGACAATCACTAGACAACAAAAGGGTATGTCAGAGAGAGAAATATGAGGTAGATAGTGTGGCCGAAGGACTAGACTCGAGGAGACGAGACTCAGGTGCAACAAGTCTCTTTTTATGAGAGGGTACCGTAAGCCGAAGGCGGCGGGGGAGGCATACCTGCCCGCCGTGACAAAGTACAAAAGAATAGTGGGTCCAAACGTAAAACCAGGGACCGAACTACATGTAGCATACCGGCATAATCACGAGCCGTATAAAAATACAATGAAGAGTCTCACATACATGTCATGGCCTCGGGATAAACAGATCAGTACAATAATATCTCGAGTACATGAGACAAATACAACCCAAAATGCCCCCGTAAATGGGGAAGGGCTCACAAATCTGACTGATACATGCAAAGCAAAGAGGCGCTCGCAAGTGGCTACGGCCAACATCATCAAATATCTCGAGCTGCATCGAAGGCCGCAAGGAGAGGTCATCCGGCATGTGGGGCTACCTCAGCAGGCCACCCCTCATGAGGGTTGAGACATCTCACACACACCCGGGAATCATCAAGAGTCGCTGCCGGATCACCGGACCATCAAGTATACGGATCTCGATCATACAAAGGAGTTGGAGAAAAATCAAGTCAAAGGCGAGATCCCTTGCCCGATCCGAGGCACCGAACAAGAGTGGAAGCCGGAACCAAGGTACACCGCCCTCTAGACCCGTTTCCGGGAATGAATGAGCTGATGTCGACAGAAGGAGGTCCGCCATAGGTGAGGCAAAGGAGAGACTCTCAACTAAGGCACGAGAGAAAAAGAGGTAGAGCGACGGAGCGACCGACACTAATGATGATAGTGAAGTGGAAAGGATCGAGGGAGCTACGGACGATTTCCTTCGTTAGAGCATAAAGGGCATGAATGACATGGCAGCGACCGACACAATATCGTAAGGGATAGGGGAGCGCTGGGACTGAAGGTCAATATGCGACACAAGAGAGAGACCAAGCAATGAAGGATGGAGGGCTATAGTGGGGTACCAAGGGACGCGGATAGACTCCATGAATGCGATGATGACTCAACTCGATGCTCTAAACAAGGGCGACTCGATGGTGTCACACACAAGAAAAGGCCCAATGGGGACCATAAAAGCATGAGTACAAGGTGGGGACTCATGAAGAAAATCGTCACAAACATGGACAAGTAAGGAGGCAAGATGGTGCCCCAAGTACAAGTGTTGTAAGTGAGGAAATTCGATTTTAAGGAGAGAGGTGAAGTGACCCCTTCGGACAAAATAGGTCCCGGCAAAGGATAAAAATAAAAATATGTCGGCTATCTAACAAAATAAAACACGCATCTCGTAAAGGAAATGCTAAGGGTAATATTTCTTAAGATAGAGTGCTCCTGCCAAGATTGCCTTGGAAGTCTTCTAAAGGTATGCCCTTACCAAGCTCCCATCGATGATGTAAGGGCCTAGCCATAATGAGTCGAACTTCCCCGTGACCAAGGACATCATGGGCCCGGTCATATACTAGAACAAGGTTGCTTTCCAGAAAAGGACGACGCTGGACTTTTTTGGTCATATTGAGCTTTTGGTGCGTTTTCGTCGTCTCCATGTTTTGCAATGCAACACAAGCCGATATTCGAGGCACGCTCAAGCATGATAAGTCATTGTTCTAGAGGTTGGGTGTCGTGGGGAAGTTCAACAGCCGCAGGAAGGGAAGGGATGTACACTCGATTGCAAGACAACCTCCCTCTAGAAACGAGGTGAGGAGGGTTATGGTTGAGGGGCATGGGTGCCCCCGAGCATGGTGTGGCCGGGAAGTGCCAAAATGTATTTAGAAAAAGGGGAATCTAAACACATTTTAATGATGTGGTGTGCCATGTGTTCTTGTTAGTGGGTATGCAGCTTGAGAAAGGAAATGGAGGATTACCAATCTCTTTTGGTACTGCATAGGGATCAAATGGACTTGTTTCCGAGTTGGCATACCTGGGTGTCACTATCCCAAAAAGAGGATTTTGGAGATAATGAACTCGATGCTCTTGTAGAAAAGCTAGAGTTTGGTCAACAATAATGTCTAAGAGACCGGGTTGCCGACGAAGAGGAGGAACGATAAGAGGGTCATCCCTAGAGTGATCGTAGTGATCCGGGACTTTAGAGGTTCTTCTAAATGTGGAAGAATAATGGTACTAAAGTCAACACGACCAGATATACTAGGAGAGTTATGGAGAATCTGTTTCTCTTGGTCTTCAAATGTGGTGCTCCCCTACTCCAAACATTGGGTTTCGATGTAATGGCCACAAGGTGGATGTAGTGAACACATGGGTTCGATGTAAGGGGGAATATATAAATCTTGTGGGTGGGAATTTCTTCCATAATGTCGCCATCGTGATAAAAGATGGGGTGACCGTGGAAGAAGGACCACCGGGACGTGGTGAAGCGACTCCGAATCATCATCATGAGAAGAGAGGTTCACATGCGCATCGTCACAAGGGGTGACCGAAGAGTAAGTAGATAAAGATCTCCATCATGCTGAGCCCAAGATGATCACCGAAGAAAGGTCAAGCGAAACAACAAAGGAGGATTCAGATGGAATGGTCCTCGAGGGTCTCATGGATGATGATAGGTAGAAAATGTTGGACGAAGGTCTGGGTCATCTCGACATCGTAGGAGGGGGAATGTCAATGGGAGCAAATTATGAGTCCGGTAGCTCCGCTGAAGCAGTAATGCGCAACATGGGAGAGGGGCACTCATTGCGCTTGGCCTCGAATTGGTGGACCGCGGCAATAGAGGTGCGGAAGTCCTCGAGGCGGGGACAAATATGGGTGTGATGGCCATGGAGATCACACAAAGCACCTGGAAAGCAGAATAGTCTGGGGGTTCTCGGCCGCGGTTGTGGAAGGAACAGAGGCTTCTCAAAATTCGGCGGACTGTGGACCGTGACATTAACCATGGGCTTTAGATGAAGTAATTCGTGATGTATGGGAGGCGGACCGACAACATCACACAAAGCACTCGATGGGTATGCTTTGGAGGCCGAGGAGGAGTGGTGGTTTAGCCTGGGCAGCCTTGTCCTTTGATGCCCCCTTGCGAGCTTTGCCCTTCTTACCCGAAGCGGTCGCAACAGGAGGTGGTTCCCGTTGAAGACCGAGGCACCGATGCAACGGGAGAATCCAGGAATGTTGTCCGAGGTCAAAGCGATATGTTTGGGCCGACGGTGCAAGGTGGGGGCCGGAGGATCAAGGCACCAAACGGAATCCCAAGTGTCAAGTTAGAAGAGAGAGGGTGGCCATGACCGGGTACCGTGCCACCCCCGGTGGGGGAGCTAGGAAACGGCACCGACCGTAGCATGGCCAGGGATGCCTCCGAAATGGCCAAGGCCCGGAGGAACCGTGCCAGGGGGATAAAGGGGCCTGCGATTTCCACAACCGCAGTGTGAAGGGCTAAGAGCAAAGGCGAGGGCAAGGTTGCCGACTAGACGAAGCAGGTTGCTTGAGAGCAGCTCCGAGACGATTGCATCATGCAAACATTCGATGAGCCGGGGTCGTAGATAGGAGGAGGGGGAACTAGGAAAAGTTCCAAGTGTGGAGGAATCCTTGTAAACGCCGGTGGGAGACACCGGGTCAAGGAGTCGACGGTTTGCTTGTCGCGCGCGGTGAAGAGATGGTCGTCTCCTGTGAGGTCTGAGATTTTGGCTCATGATATGTCAACCGGTCAATGGTGACTATCTTCCACATGGGGGAAAGACATCTTGCAAAAAGACCGGCGATGGGGACACGGGACAGCATATTGGTGTAGTCATCAGTGAATGTTGGTAGTCTAGTGGGCGTCAATGACTTCGACGTCAACACAAAACAAATTTTACCGGCGAGTGTGATAGGGCAATACTTTAACAAGCCAATGGGCCGGGAGGCATGACCGTCCCACGCTCTAAGGGGTGATCATGGAAGGGGCTACTGTGGGATCTAGTTGCTTCCAAACCGAAGCGACATCACGTTGTGTGGATGCCCCCTCGTCAATGATACACCTAGAAACGATGGCGTTTTCGTATTGACCGAGATTTGGAAGGCGACTTGAAGGGGAGGAGGGGAGGGTGGTCGATTGAGTGGCGTCAAAACAATCATCCGGCCGCCGGCCAGGATCTACGCGCCACGACAGATAGTAGAGCCTTCTTTGGGAAGGGCATGACCGGAGGAGTTCCGTGTGGAAATGGCGTTAGGGATCGCGCCAAATCATCTACTATGCTATACGACGAACGGCTCGACCTGGCGAAATATTTCGGCGTAATGGTCCCTTTGGAATCTTTGGATGAACCTCAACTTTGGGTTGAGGGATGTGGTAAGGGGCCATTGATGTCGAAAGAGGCTCGCGTAACCCCGAAGAGGGGGGCTCGGGAGCAGCATCGAGCAGGAGGCTTGGGCATCGGCGAGACCGAGTTTGAAGGTTAAGGTCGACGGTTAGAGGCGGATCGCAGTTCATCATGAGGATCCGTGTACCGGAGGAACCAGAAGGGGAAGGTGAGCACACCGTCCGGCAGTGGTTGCAGCCATGAATCCCCTCGCCGTGCATCCACATGCGCTGAGGGGGTGGGAGCGTTGTCACAGGGCTGGAGAAGGCAAGGGAGGCGAAAGGGGTTAAGGGGTTGGAGGAGTTACAGCCAGCCAGTCGTTGCAGACAAGGGCAATGGTTAGGGTTGGGCAACACGTGCAAGCAGGAGGTTGGGCAAAAGGATGAGGCATGCCGTATCCTCGATGCATGCTACCGGAGGGGGAGAAGTGCAGAAGTGGTGCCTCCTCCTCAGAAAACCATAGCTCATGTGAGGTTGAGCGGATGGATGAGAGATGGGTCCACGATACCTGCTACGCAAGGAGGTGCCCCCCGTGTGGCGGGGGCACTGGTCATGTGGGAAGACTGTAGGACAAAGAGGATCATAACCCGTCTTGCTTTAGATCGTGTCATACTTTAACGCCATTTGGAGGCATCTTCTTCGGGGGTTTGAGGAAAATGGGATGCGACATTCTTCCCGATAGGGGACAAGAGAGATCTAAGGAACCGCCCATGTAGACACGGTCTTCGAAGGGAGGAGATTGGCATAGCTCCGCCGTTTCTCCATTCCCGGACATGGGTAGAAAGGCTGTCGAAGTGTCGAGCTCAAGGAAGTCAAAAGTTCGATACCAGTGTCATAACGAAGGGGAAGCTGAAGTAAGATAAAAAAAAAAAGCCCAGCAAGAGTTGCAAAGGTGGTATGGAGGAAGTGGGCCGGTCAACATACCACTTAGAAGCTTCGCCTCGTAAGCGTGCGTTGGGAAATGCTCTAAGACGAATACCGTAGCCACGATACGGAGGTAGATGAACACCACATGTGGAAAGATCGAACATGATTTGAAGGATCTTTCCTAAAGACGACCTTCAAACTTTGGGATGTCGGAAGGGAGCTTTGCTCAAGATAGCGGTGCCAACTAGCGTCATGATGTATAGGGTCGTTTATCAACCGTGGCCCACCGGGGAGGTCGAGGCCTCGCCAAGAAGGGGAGCAACAGAAGCCGAGGTAGTTCCCTGTGGTGGTTCTCGCTAGTAGTAGTCCCGCATTAGGGAGCGGATTCCCGCGAGGTTAGCCCCCGGACAGAGGCGGAGGTGACAGGGGGAGAACCAAGGAAAAGGGAGAACCCAAAGAAGCAGAGAAGGACCGGCTCGACGATGGTGGGGACGGGGAGCAGTGTCGATCGACCGAGACCGAGGGTGAAGGGCCAAGGAGGCGCTGGAAAAGGTGCCTTCGGGGGCGCAATGATGACAGAAAGAAGGAAAACCGACAAGGGTAGCATTGCATCAATTCCGTGTCAAGGGCGTAAAAGGCAGACGATTGATTTTAGAGTCTTTGGCTCGGCGTGTTAACCAGCGCTCACTGTGGTCGTGTGTGGCGTGCGTTAATTTTAATTTTTAAACCCTTTCCGTTGTTTGAGAGCAAGAAAGCAAATGGTGTAGCTGAAAATAAACCTACAGAGAATAGAGTAAAATGCTGAAATAATGTAAAAATAACAACACAAGAGATGTATCTATCTAACCCAAGAAGGTGGGTCTCTCAAAACTATGCCTTCGAAAAAGAAAGGGAAAACTATGGAAACACACACAAGGTAGTTTCCAACAGACGAGGGTCAAAGGGACAGTAGATCCGGAGGATAAAGCGCAGATAAGGGGTGCAAACATCACGTGTACCAAGAGACAAGAGGCAAGGTGGCCGGGAAAAGGAAATCAAAGAAATCCGAAAGCAAGCAAGTAGGCCTTTAGGGAGGTCCAAACAAAACGACAAGAGGTGATTTGAAAGGAAAAGAGGGCCGATTTCAATGGATCTGAAAGGGAGGGCCATTGATTCGAAAAAGAGGGGCCGAAGCTCGAAACCGACTACGAAACACAAACTCTTCCACAAAAAGTGGAGGGTACTAAAGCCCTAAGGGGCCGGGTTCCCACTTAGATGAGTAAAAATGCATCAGATCTTGTCAAGGCGTCGAGACAGAGAGGTTGAACCCCGCAGGCCGCAAAGCAGTAACCTTAAAAATTACGCGAAAAAATAAGCCGGAAAAAAAGGCGGTGTCGCAGTTCTGACTCGATCTCGAGTTGAGGTCGCAGAAATGTGCCAAAAGGTGCATCCGTGTCACAGGTTTTGGGGCTGGGAAAGGTGCGACCTCCCATTCCGCTGTTTCGGCGGCGCATTTTTCCGAAAATTTCCGTCTCAAAAAAAAGGGCCGGTGTCGCTTACCCGCGCAATAGGGCCGTAAACACACTAAGTTAGAAATTTTAGGTTTTTGTGGTTTATGTGAGAAAAATGACATGAAAAGAGAAAACTAAGCAATAAAAGAAGCCCTGTGGCCTAAAGTAGCCGGATATGTGAATATGAAAACGTACAAAAGGGTCGTAATTTAAAACCCGTGTGAGTCGCCATTTCGTTAGTATGAATTTTCTGGTCACACGAAAAAGAACCACTTTAGCTACGCATAACTAATAGCCCCCAACAACAATAATGGCCGCAAAACATCTTCAGATCCGCAATTAGTAGTTAAAGTGCCGCAACAAAATGTATCTATTAATGGAGAGATATTAAGCAAGAAAGTAAAGAGTTTGCTCCATGCATCCAACAGACAAGACAAGAACATCATTTTTGAATGAATTTTTATATTACAGGCACCCGGGAGGAAACAAGAAGGTGTATCCAAACACTTCCTCAATGGGATGGGTTCTTTGTAGTCCTCAAGACTTCGCATCTAAGCTTTTCTCTCTTGTAGATGTAGAAACCCAATGTAGAAGGTAGAGCTCAATGGGAGCAACAATGGCAGAAAATGAGATCCAGTGTATAGATCCAGAAAGTGATCTAGTATGCAACAAAAGGTGAAGAATGATGGGGAAACCCTCCTATTTATAACAAAATATTGGGTCCTTCTAGATCTTGGTGCATGATTAAAATAATGTTAATCACATCTAGATCCACCTCTATGGAATATTTTATTATTATTTGTTGGAGGGAAAGGTGTTTGACTTGGGTCAAATCCCTTTGATTAGTGAAAGATAAATAAATAAATGATTTATTACTTTTAAGGAAGTGGTTGGGATATAATCAAATAAATAATGATTTATTTGACAATGGTGGTTGATTTGGTCATATTTAACAAGGAATATTATTTAAATAATTATTCCTAGAAAATAATAAGATAACTATGGGTTTATCTCATTAATTTCTTTGTTTTTAAGTTAAACATGACTGGGAATAATTGAATAAATTATGGTTTAATTAATTATTCCTTTTGGGTTTCCTAATTAACAGGAAAGCAGCTTTTACTTGGGGTAAACCTGTCTTACATGGTGTACTTGGGTCCATCTACTGATGAAGAGTTAGATGACCAAAAAATGAAAATGTATACCCTCCACCATCCGCACTAGTCATAATCACAATACCCGCAGGGATGTCCATTGCTACAAAAATTCGTACACCTCTCGTGATAAAATCAACTTCCATCTACTAGGAATTGACTATCCTAAGGAATTCCAACTATCGGCTCACTCGGGACTCCACGGCGTAGATCCTTCTCTGGCCGCATGCTAGCGACACAACTCATCACATATGACTTATGTCATTGCATGCCCAAGATAGGATTTCGAAAACCCCTCCGTCACAGGAATTCAACTTTATTCCTCTTGTAAAAAACCATGGCACCTTGCATCCTTGTATTGATTTCCGCGAGTTCCAAAACTTGCATGCAGCCATCGAACTCCTGGATGACACCCAGCCTCTAGAAAAATGCTTAGTACAACTAGAGCTAGTTGACGAAAATAGGCACCAATCACTGCAACACAATGAGGCCCATAAGAAAAGGGTAAAAGCATCATTCGACCGCCACATCACCCCTCGCTCATTTACCAAAGGAGAGCTACTCCTTCGCTATGATGTCGCAAAAGAAGCCTTAGAACTAGGAAAGTTCGAAACCCTGTGGAAAGGTCCCTATATCATCAAACATTACCTCCAGCAGGGGACATACATCTTGACGGAACTGGACGGGACCTACCTCACTAACCCCATCAACTGCTCACCAAGAATTTCTACCCATAAGGGCCCTCAAGCCCTTATCCCCTAGAGTTAGAGTACACAAAATCCACCACCAAAATATTTTTGACCCAAAAAACCCTAAACATGCTCAAAAATCACCATGGATCGCCAACCTAAACCCTATTTCCCTGAAATTTACAATGGAGCATCGCGATGGTCTCAAAACTTGTACGCAGCCGCATGGGTAATCTACCACCCCGACCGATCACCACCGTGTTTAAACTATAGGTGCATAGGTTCAAATAACCAAAAAAAATTAGGAATAATATGACGCCGTTATCCGACTTGTGTGTGAGGCTCTCCCACTGTGGCATCCGCTTGATATGCATGCCTACCTTGATTCCCGCTAGTAGTCTCGTCAAATGCTTAAACCAAACATTTGAAACCAGGGATGCAAACCTATTAAGAAAATATTTGCGTGCCAGAAGATTAAGCAGACAATTTGATTATATTACATTCTCACATGTATCAAGGAATCAAAACCAAATAGTTGATCACATAGCTAACAATATCCTAGACTAGAATGCATCGCGAGCAAAAAACCATACATAAAAACCAAAAACATGTATATCCATCAGCATCATGCATAAACCGAAATAGACATCACACCATGTAGAGCCACAAAAAGATCTCTCATATATATATCAAAAATATGTGTATCAAAGTACAAAAAAATTTCGTATTTCTAGCCCATTGGCCAGCCAAAAAATATAAAGGTCATCAAAAATAAGGGAAGCATCCCCATAATGGGCGCTTTCCCTGTGTACAAATCTACTCTAGGGGGGTGCCCCCTCAAGAGGAGCTCCTGGGCCCACCACAACTGCTAGTGCCACCACCGGAGCTACTGTCACCACTGCGATAGCTACCCGTCGTAGAGCTCGCCGGTAGTCCCTCTCATGGGCCATCAATGTCTCTAGCCATATCTCCTTGAAATCATCCATAAGACCTCGAGTGTGCATCCTTTTCGTGGGTCAAACGGTCCACTCGACCCCAAGTGCCCGAGAGCCTTGACCTCGAGTCAGAAAAGTTGCAAGAAGATGTGCCTCACCACATTTGTACCAGCTCTCTTTGCTACTATCTCAACTACACCTATGCTTCTACCCTCACTAGAAGGACCAGCACCATGGCTGCCCGTCCTCGGAAGACCCCGCCCGGCCCACCGATGGCACCACCTCCCCGACACTGTGTGGTCGTGGTGGGAGGGTCGTGGACCCAATGGCCTGTGCCACCATGCATCCTACCTCACCAACATCTACACGAGTAACCAAAATAATTTCAAAGTAGTCAATAAAGTGCACTCAAGAACACAAAATCCTGAGTAAATGTAGAAACATAACACATACATGCTAGACCCCAAACATAACCAAAAGGGAGACCACAGTCCGGATCGCCCTAAAAGTCCATCCCCGTGTAAGGGTATGGAAAAATCTGCTGCATTGGCCTAAAACTAGCCTCCGTCATGTCATTCCAATAATGACCCACTCTACCACCACCACCGCGTGGCATCACCGGAGCCCACCTCCTCATACGTGGCTCCCCGCCCCGATAGGCACAGCACTAGGCTCCCGCAAAGACGTACCCTCTCATACATGATGTCACATGTACGTCGGCGTATACAAATGATTTGGATCCATGCTAGACCCCTGCCTGGGCCATGACACCATACCATCAAAACATAAACGGGAAAAATCGAAGAAATGCCCATTCCTCATGGCGTAAACTCCCACCTTATGGCCCGATGCTCCTATGGCACAAACAACCCCGTTAGTCACACAATAAATGTACCTACAACACATAGCTCGACCACATCCGTCACCGAGGCGATATTGATGCACCCCTCGCTCATATGTGCACCAGATCGCAATGATGTCGCTGGAACCCGTCCATGTTCACCCGCCCAGAAGAAGTGGATATCTCAAAGGCTCTCCCCGAGGCAAGAATCCGGGTCACAAAGTAAATATCCGTCTCGTACGAATAATCAAGTTTGTCCCCCTCGTGAAAAAACATGTTGTGCCTCCGACACCAATGCCATATAATTTAACGTAGTAATCCTCCTATAACAAAATGCACCCATTCTCAAAGAACAGGAGGCCCCATGTGGCCAATCGACGCGCCCCCAAAGATGAGCAAACAGAGTAGTCCGTATCTCTCGTCAATCTCGCTCTTCCATACTAACCGCCAAGCAACAGCACCCATCGCATAAAGGAGAAAAATCATAAAGGACAAGAAAAACCCCAAGTTTTTCCCAAAATGTTGCCTTTTGCGCACTGCCTCTCGACAAACGCATGCCCTTGCGCGCCCGTTTTATTTACGTGTGCGTGCACTTGCGTGCAAAGAGAGGCAAGGATGAGAGACAGCATGCCCTTGTGCACTGCTTTTATTTATAGGCACACCCTTGCACATAAAGAGGCAGATAGCATGCTCGCGCTCGTACCTAAAGAATGCGCGTAGAGGGGGTGCCTATTAAAATTCCTTGAGGTCGTACAAACCTAATTTGTACGGCCCCCGACGTCATCAACCGAAAAATAAAATGCAGGACATCATGAGAGTTACCTCAACATAGTATCGCTAATCCTTGGTATACCGGCTGACCGCAACGACGCGGTGAAAGGCTCACCACCTCTAATCTCCCAAAATTAGCAAGTAAAAATGAATAGGATTAGGGCCATAATCCCTTATTTATCACCCTTTTTCAGAACTTCGGAGGTCCATAACAGGAGATTAGAAGGTCCATTCTGCAAATCGTAAGTTGCACCATCATCAGTATACCATGACGAACCAAAGCGATGCCCCACATTCGCTTTACCCTCTCATATTCCTTTCCAAAAATAATATTGAATAAAAAGAAGATGATTTCACTTGAGGTAGTTGTTTTGTAGGAAGAACCTGCAAACCATTCACAATGATCACCACTGAAAGTTCCGGAGCAGGTATCATTCTACCCTCAACATGATAGAGTCCCAAAAACTTTTCATATCCTGACATCATTTCCTCCACTCGAAACAAAACTTAGGGTCCTCACACCCCACCACGTTTATCATCACCTCACCTTGCATATGATAAACATCCTCGATGGTCGGCAGAGAGCTTCATGGTGATCGTCATCTCAAGTAGACCATACAACACCCACAAAGTGACGCCATGACCATACCACTATAGTCCGGGATGCACCTCATGCCCATCCATATATCATGCATACAAGTCAAGTTCACCATTCCAGCTCAACCCCCTTCCCAGACGGCACTGTGCTGTACAAGTAAAAGGAAAGCGCACCCTCCGCACACCGCATTTGGCCCACCATACCTCCATCAGCATTAATCCATCCGCGACATCTTCCGCTTCATCAACCCCACATGAGAGACTAGCCAACCCTACCCCAAAGAAACACCGTCCTCACACCATCAAGTGAGCAACCTCTTTCATGTTTTGGGAGTACTGCCTCTCGTGATTTGTACAAACCAAACCCCATTATTTTATTCTTTTTGTACAAAAAAAGCACAAAAATGCCCTTCGCCTCTTCGCCCTCATATTGCACTTTTTCCTTGCATGGCATCAATCCCCCATCTCCCTTGGTTGAAGTATCATACCCTCCATTCACACAATTCATTACGACAATCATAGCCGGTTCATACCCACCCCGGAAGTCCTACCGACTCTAGGGATTTTTTCCCTTCAGAAAATATCTATGATCACGCGTCGTCAAATATACTTCGACCTCGGGCCACCGAATCCTATCACTCATTTTCAGCTATCGCTCACCAACATGCCTATGTTAAACCCATTATGGTTCTAAGGCTTCATTTTTGTTGACATCAACACCTCTTTCCAAAAAGGGGAAGTGGTACCTTGATAACCCCTCCCCATATAAAGGGGTATCCTCAGTGGTACTCATGGGAGACATCATTATCCATAGATGTCATCGATCCTCTTGACATTCGACTACAAGAAAAGCTTTCATGTCACGATGGTATCGTACCTTACAAACATTTCACTTTGATCAATATCCACCGAAGACCCGTGCCCTTATAAGTATCTCCGACAACAATGCTTACACGGGAAGGTCCCACCCAAGACATATGCGTACATTGCATAGTGATATGCCATACCAATACCATGCATATGGGCATCAAAAATCGTTGTCAACAAACTGATCAACATCACTACCACAATAGTGACACAAACAACACATGTATCTGTCAATTTTGTTTAACTAGCCATAACATCACGAGCATGGAACATGCCCACCTTGTTGAAATTGTGAAAATATGTTGTATATTTTTTCTACTTGCAGGGGGTTCCCTAGGCAGTGGTTATCTTGGAACTGGTGCAAGATGTTGTCCTTCTACACGCAAGCCTCTCTCTCTCTCTTTGCATATGATACAGAAAAGAAACTATAATGTATTTCGGCTATACAGTTCTTCCTAAACCTCACACATTAGGGGGCATATGTTAACACTAGAAAATCGTATAGCAGAAAACGACATCAAATAATGTCGAGCCCAAGGATTTACAGGACAGGGATACATTATGGAATCAAAAATATTGAGAATCTCTAAGGTTTTGAGTAATTCAAGATTGAACTAGTCATAATTGCCCGACGAATACTTTTTCCATCGAGAAGAGCGCCTTTTCACGCTTCCGGAGCCCACTGCTGCAGCATTTCTCGAAATGGAAAAAAGTCCTTCGATACCACAAGCAAGAAAATGATGCTTTCTCCTTATATGAAAGTTTCCTAAGGACAAGACTGGGCTTCTCCTTAGGCCTCAGGTGAGCACACAAAAGCATATTTCAGCCCACAATGGAGTATATTGCCCCTCCTCGGGGTCACTATCACCATGTGCCAAGGGAGGAAGGAGGTTTGAATGCTCACCATATAAACCCTTAAAGAGATGAAAATTTGTGAGCACAAGGTTATGCCGTCAAATTTGCCCAAGAAACACCAGCTATTTGTGTGAACCAAGGAGAAAGAGTCAAGAAGGGGACTCAATTGTTGACCACTCAACAATTTCATTCCATCGCAATAAAGAGAGAGAGTTGAACCGCGTCGAAGGTAGAACTTGAAGGAAAACATCCTTGCGTTCTGTCCTAGAGCCTTGTGGCCCTTTGGCAAGTGGGTAAGATTTGTATTCATTCGTAGCATTAAATGAGAAGAAATGTCATTGAGATGTTGTTTACCTTGTTATTGTTTGGAACTCTCTATTTAGCTTCTTTTTATGTTTTTAGTTTTACTTTTTCAACAAGAGCATACTTAAGTGTATTACTTCATTTTAAGTCTTATACTTCTAAGCTCCCGCATACTACCTCGTTACTTATGGTTTACGTAAAAGAACACATTCTCTAAATGCATGTGATTTCATACACTGAAAGTACAAATCCACCATAACACTTATCTTAAGCTTAACCTTCACTATAACCTAACCTTTAACCTTAACTATAACTTAACCCCAACCCCGACCAAACCCATAATTCCAACCTAACCTAACCTTCACCTTAACCTTAACCTTAACCTAAACTTACCTAACCTAACCTAACTCACCCACTTCAGCTCTGACCCCATCGGCACCTAATCTCAATCCCGCCAACCTTAACCCTAACGTTATTCTAATTCCATTTCCTAACCTTAACCATAATCTTAACCTCAAGTTAAGGTCAAGGTTAAGGTTACATTAATGGTAAATTCAAGGTTAAGGTTAGGTTAAGGTTAATATTAGGTTAAGGGTAAAGTTAATTTAAAGGTTAATGTTAAATGTTTGGTCAAGGTTAAGGGTTAGGTTAAGGTTAAGGTTAGTTTAAGGGTAAAGTCAAGGTTAAGGTTAGGTTAAGGTTAAGGTTAAGGTTAAGGTCAAGGTTAGGGATAGGTTATAGTTAATGTCAAGGTTAAGGTTAAGGGTAAGGTTATAGAAGTAGGGTTAAGGTTAATGTTAAGGTTAGGTTAAGGTTAAGATTAGGTTAAGGTTAAGATTAGGGTTAGGGTTAAGGTTAAGGTTAGGGTTAGGTTTTAGTTAAGGCTAAGATTAAGTGAAGATTAAGGTTAAGGGGGCAAGGTTAAGGTTAAGGTTACGGGTTTAGTGAGGTTAAGGTTAAGGTTAAGGATTTGGTCAAGGTAACCTTAACGTTAACCTAACCCTAACCTTACCCTAACCTTAACCCTAACGTTATCCTTAACCTTACCCTTAACCTTAACCATAATCTTAACCTCAAGTTAAGGTCAAGGTTAAGGTTACATTAATGGTAAATTCAAGGTTAAGGTTAGGTTACGGTTAATATTAGGTTAAGGGTAAAGTTAATTTAAAGGTTAATGTTAAATGTTTGGTCAAGGTTAAGGGTTAGGTTAAGGTTAAGGTTAGTTTAAGGGTAAAGTCAAGGTTAAGGTTAGGTTAAGGTTAAGGTTAAGGTCAAGCTTAGGGATAGGTTATAGTTAATGTCAAGGTTAAGGTTAAGGGTAAGGTTATAGTTAGGTTAAGGTTAATGTTAAGGTTAGGTTAAGGTTAAGGTTAAGTTAAGGTTAAGATTAGGGTTAGGGTTAAGGTTAAGGTTAGGGTTAGGTTTTAGTTAAGGCTAAGATTAAGTGAAGATTAAGGTTAAGGGGGCAAGGTTAAGGTTAAGGTTACGGGTTTAGTGAGGTTAAGGTTAAGGTTAAGGATTTGGTCAAGGTTAGGGTTAGGTTCTAGTTAAGGTCCAGGTTAAGGTTAAGGGTAAGGTTATAGTTAGGTTAAGTTTAAGGTTAAGGTTAGTGTAAGGTTACCCCCGATCGGGATGCCATATCGATTACGTGGTAGTGGGGGCTTCCACGTGGTGGATGACCTTACATACCCTTGTGTGATTATTAGGGTGGAAGTCCTCTGAAATGGGCAGTGCCTCCACTTTTATATTTATTTTCATGCACTGTACTGCCCAAATCACCCACCTCCCGTTACAAGGGTTAATGTAGTGTTATGTGCAACAAATGATGAGCTTTATTGCTCTTTTCATTCTCATTAGCATTTTCTCCCAAGATAGTTCTTTCATTGGTGTTTTCCAAGTAGGTGATCGAACCGTATTTGAAGCAAAGTTCTTCTGGCATTTGGTGGAAGCCGTTTCGTGGTATGTCATGGCAATTCTACCTTCATGCTCGCTTTCATTTTCTCGTTTCTACCTTTGTTTACTCGTATGATAAATCCCTCCTTCTTCCAATGTTTCCGATATAATTTGTATTGGGATTTCGTGCTCATAATTTTTCTTTAAGGTGGTTTCGAATAGGGAACATGGAATTTATACATATAGAACCTCATTTCAAAAGCCCTCCCGGTTTTCTTGTTCTCCGTCCTCGTCTTGGTCTTTTCTTCTTTATAAATTTCTCGTATTTCTATGTCTCTTTTGTATTATTTCATTTGTGGTTTATTCTCCTTATGTATGGGTTCATGGTTGCCGTATTGTTCTGCTTCACCGCTATTGATAACCTTTCTCATGGGCTTTTTTTGATATCGGCTATCCGTTTTAAAGATTGCTTGTATTTTGGGCTTCATAAAGTGCTTCTCGCTTACCCTTGGTCTCACGTTGGTGTAATGGTCCCCGTAGTGTCCGTTGGGAACTTTACAGGGATGGCATGGCCATAGTTTTCTTTCAATTTTTTTCTCGGCATTGTTTATGTCTTAGTCTTTCAAAATGTTGTTGATATGTCATAGCCAAGTGGATAGTTTGTGGTTTTGTTATCTCTTATTAAGTGCTTATCTTTAATTATGAAGAGGCATTGTCATAATATTCTTTGTGATTTTGTTACTGTCGTTACTGTTAATTTACAATGTATTTCGAAGTGTTCGTCACCCGTTTCATTAATGGTATGGCTATCCGAGCTGGTTCGTCGCAACGAACCTTTATTTAGTTTTACTACATTACGTTTCCGACTTACTTCGGCCACATGCTTCTTTTCAAGTTCTACCGGCTTCCAATATGCTAGAAGGGAAAACGGGAAGGTAAATCGTTGTAGATGCCTCATCAAGAGGCTAGTAGGAGTAGGAGGGGTAGGAAGTCAAATGAACAAGTGTTGCAAGACATTGCTCGTGCATATGAATCAGTGGAATTTGGCTCAAATTAAAAAAAATTCATGGTTGGGAAATACAAACAGATAGCGAGGATGAAGACAAAACGGGAAGCTCGCATTTCTAAAATGGATTTTATAACACATCCAAAGGATTACCAAAGGTTTCAGTGTCCTTCTTCAACAATCGGTAGCACCTGCTGGAAGATGAAATTCCTTATTGCCAAGGCCATGGAATGTCAAGAGGAAAAGAGCATCAACTCTTCAATTTTGTTTGAATTGCAACAAAACAGTCGACATGCATGCAATGTTCAAAGCTCGCATTCAGCTAAATGACAAAATGGTTGGTAAGATAGAAAAGCGGTTGCAAATAACATACTTGAGTGTGCTAGGTACCACTGCTAATGCTCTAGTTCTGGTGTATCTTTCTGGTTAATTGTTTTATATTTCTATATAATTTTGGAGTTCGTCAGTTTAAATACTTGTTTTATTTGTAAATATTATGGACATAATGTAGTTCTTAATGTTGTAAGTAGAAGGATAAGACAATTTCATTTTTGGTCTGCATTTAACTCGATACGATGGCCAACAGACTTGGTTTCCTTAGGTCAGGTTGAGGTCACTGTATTTGTTTTATCTTGTGTTTGGTCAATTTAGTGTGTCCTAAATTGCTGCATTTAATTTGTCAATCCGGGAGTCGTAAGCTGATGAAGTGCGGCACACTATATGTGCAAGATAACCTATTTCTTAACTTTTTGTCGTTTTTGGTTTTTCTAAGGTGAAATGGAAATTTAAAATGAAAACAAGTTTGGTTATATTTGTTCAAGAAGTGATATCCCCTATAATGATTTACCAACTTGAAAACTTTAAAAGCAAATTGAAAATTACAATGACAAGACTTGAAAGAAAGTAAAAGTGTACTCTAAATAAATGAAAAGGTGTCATTAATCTAATGAATCAAAACAAGAACTAGTGAACATGAAAACCAAATATTCTCACGCTAACCAAACACAAAAGAAACTATCCTTAAGGAAATTCAAAATTGCAACAAAAATAAATCTAAAATCAGATTACATCAATTCATTTTCTCGACCTTCATCATTAGACCGCCTATGACTTTCTAAGTAATCATAAACAACTTGTGTAATCCATATTTAATTTGCGTAAAGTAAACTAATACTAAAACCACACTCATGATTCAATCCTCGCCACGCTCCGCCTAGAAGTGAGGCAACCGAAGATGTCATATATGATTTAATATATCTAAATTTGCAGAAAAGAAACTAATACTAAACTACACATTTCATAATGCGCTCTCACCACCGCCTAGCCGTGGCTTTCGAGGCAACCGAAGACGCTATGAGCAAATTTTTTAATATATCTAAATTTAACTACACGAATCGTATAAGCAAAAAATGAAATGTACAAAGCAAGACTCGAAGTTAAACAAAAGCTATGAAAAGCAAACTAGCAGCTATAACAATGTTAGTTTCATGTCATTAGTCAAAATGCTATAAAAATGCCCTAAGCCGTCTACCTAAAACCTCGCACAAGAAAACCGATCGTTGATTAACAATCATAAAACATGTAATATTTAAATGAAATGGAAATTATGGAAATGTATAAACGTAAAACGAAACAACTACAAAGTATGAACATATGGATGGATTATGATACAATGACTTTTAAAAGAAATGAAATGAGAAATGTACACTAATACACAAAACCTTAGCCGAGAAGGGCCCTCACACAAATTTTGGTAACGATCCTCAAACACGAATTAAGTTGAAAAACAAAGTCTTCTCACATTAAAAGCAAGCTTCATTGAGCAAGTAATGGTAGTGTTACGGCTCAAGGGCAGCCGTAATCACTACAAAGCAAAACTAACAGAGCAATGGGGAGAGTTTATTCACGAACATCAACTATCAACTAACAACTAACTTTATGTGCGTATGCAAACGCTCTATATATAACAATAAATCGTAAATCGGCTCCCCCAAAGTTCATGATGGCAGAGAGCACGTAGACCACTACGCCCACGGATATAGAAGTATGGCCGTGTTGGAAAGCGAATTCACGGAAGGTGGATGCTTGAATTCAACTCTCTAGAGCTCGTTACGTATGTCGATTTAACCTCCGCAAGCTTAGAAACGGCCGTATGGATAAGTTTATGTGCCACGAAATCGTAGTCCGGCCGACATGAAACTCCATAGTTGACTTCCACGGGACGCTTTGACCGCGGCTTCTTTGGATGAGTTTGCTTGAACTAACAGGACACGAACCATGTCCACGTCATTCCTAGCCCGCCCATGTGGCTCGTTTCCTCAGACACTCCGTAGCATATAGTTCCACAAAATAGTCATGAAAAGTTGCGTTAACGTTTAAAGTGGCAAGTTTCCGCAGCTCGTATGAACAAAAATCTAGATCAAATAGAAAACACAAAAACATAATTAAAAACCATGTTAGATACCCTTGCACATGATATTGACAATTTTGGAGGTTTAGGTGAGTGAAAAAGGTATGGAAAAGTGTATGGAAAAGATGCAAATTCTGGATCAACATACCCCCACCGTGAAGGTGTTGCATGTCCTCATGCAACCAAAATTTTGATACTCTTTGTTCAGCTCATGTGCCTTGATACCAACAAGACATCCAACCCCCTTCTCTTCTTTTGGTACCGCCATCATTTTGGGTTTCTTTTCATTAAGCACCTCCAAATTTGATATTCACAAGTACCGCTCTAATTCTTGGCATTTCCTTTTTAATTTCTTATTCTTTCTTTTTCCAAATACCCAAATGTAACATAGTATTATCATGATGGATCTTGTCCAGCTTGCCTTGTTCTTTCAATGTTTCATTTTCATTTTTGATGTGCCTATTTAAAAGCTCCAGCTCAAAAATTTCCTGTTTTAATGATTGGTCCAAATCATCCTGCAATGTATGTGGCTGAATGGAAGAAGTACTTGGACCTGTGGCTGCCTTTTCCAAAGATTCTATATAGTCATATACCTCCTGCTGCTTGGGGTCTATTTCAGGTGTCATTTTTATTGGGCTGTCCCCAAAATGCTGTGAAGGAGAGTTATGTTCAAAATCTGGCCGAGGAGGGCTTACATCAATATTTTGTTGAGAATAAGATGGAGTATGCTCATTGTCTGATTGGGAATGGAATGAACCAGGTTCACTAACTGACTGAGATGGACTATGGTCAGTTGGGGACTGTTCAGATGTCTCCTCACCCAAATCAATGAAATGAGGACCTTTAATTTGCGTTTTTCTCAATTTTCCCTTAAGTCTGTCGCTTCTCCTCACACGCTGTGGTACACTATCCTTTTGTTTTTGTTTCCCTTTCTCTGCCTTCTTGGATATAGATGACTGTTTTTGAAGATAGACTAATCTTTCAGATAGTATTTGATGATCTTCTTCTTCAGAAGAAGGAGTTTTATGTACAGCCTCAATAGTTTCTTTCCCTTTTGGTGTTATTGGCTTCTTACCCTTGATTTCCTTCTTCTTTCTTTTTACCAGTCTCTCTTCCCTATCAGTTCTTTCCATAGTAGTAGTAGGAGTGTTTTGGATTTCCTCAATTGTTCTTTTCCTCCTACTTCTTCTTGCTGTGCTAGCTGCGGGAATTTCCCGAGTAGGAGTAATTTGGGTTTCAACATTTATTCTTTTTCTTCTACTCCTTCTTATTGAACTACCTTCAGGAATTTCCTGAGGTTCCTCAAAGAAATTTCTAACTAGAAATTGTTCCCATGTGTCTTTTCTTTCTTTTAGCTCCTTTTCAATCAGAATTTTTACAAGGCCGTGGTGATATAGATGAGGCTCTACATCTCCTAAGTGTTTTTGAACAGTCACAGCCATTTTCTTCAAGCTATTGAATAGAAAATATGGGAGATTGAGAGTTTGGTTTTCTAGAAAATTCATTAATAGCCTGGTATGGTACATGTACATGGACCCAAAATGGCCTTCACATGTAATGAATTTCTGAACAATTAGCAGTAAAGTGGCCCATTCTTCCTTCAATGCACGCACAGGAATTCCTCTCTTAAAAACAGTTATGTCCATACCTTGGTTTCGTAAGATTGTTCTCCATGCCTCATCACTGATGCTTTTATTTTTGAACCAACGCTCTCCCTCCTGAAGAAGTTCCGTGGCTGTTGCTATTGATGCTTCATTGACCAAAAACTTGAGGTCTCCAATTTCTGCTTCCGAGCCATCAAACGACCTTGCAAATGCTTTCGTAACTTCTTTGTGGTAACCTCTGAATTTCTGAATAAAACGCAGCCATTTTGCTTTCTTCAATATCTCTTTTGCTTGCGGATATCCCTCTATAAACTTCGGTCCTTCCGGCTCTGCCCTTAGCAATTTACCCATTTCACTTTTCTGTTCTTCACAAATTTGCCTTCGTGAGGGTTTCAAATGGAAGTAGAATGGTTGAATGCTCAGGAACGAGCACAATGGCTGTGGGGATGTATCATAAAATGGGAATGAGCACCATAAACAGAATGGAGTGAGACTGTGGGTAGATATACGGGAGTGAGAATGAGCAAAAGGAACGAAACAGAGTAAAACAGAACAGAGTGGGGTTTCGAAAACATAACAAAGATAGGACTGAGTAGATTGATAGAATATAACACATTCAGCCGCATTTTGAATTTTGGTGGCTACGAAATAAATGTGAACCCGTTTCAATCAACGGTTGTGACTTGATGCGGCTTGTAAGAGTCCTTGGTCAAATCAAATACGCTTCATTATCACCGGTGGGATATTGGATCATGAGTGAAAATCGGGGTTTAATGATGAAACCGCTTGTGAATAAATGCAAGAGGATAATATGGAGATCGTGAAAGGTTACGGAACTGTCAATATAATCATTGTGCGTAATGGATAGAGCTCATGGTTCAAAACTATATAAAAATGTGTTTTTCAATACTATTTGAAATAAATTTTATTCATACCTTTGGAATCTTTGCCTTTGCCCTTGGTCTTCAACTAACTGATCTCCATTGGTGTCTTGAATGCTCCATTGATCCTCTCTCCTGCATTTTATTTCATAATTATGAAAATAACATCTGACTGTACATTCTCTTTGAAAACAGAGTAATAGCTGCGGAATCTGCTTCTGGCTGCGGAAACTGGAGTCAGCTGCGGAAACAGATGTCATCTGCGGAAACTGACACAGCTATTACTTGGATGAATGGAAATGAACAAATGACAAATGACCAGATGGAAATGGTCATGAAAAAGATTTTTATTGATGGAATGGAATGAAATGAAGTGAATGAAGTGGAATGAGATGAAATGAAATGGAATGAAGTGGAATGAGATGAAATGAAATGGAATGAAGTGGAGTGGGTGGTGACAAAGCTTGTGAAATGAAGGAGAGATTTTTTTGGAAAATATAGAGTGTCAGGTTTCCCTGATTTTCACCCTATATTTTCTGTATAAGACTGCCAATCAATGATTGGTTTTCAGGCTTATACCATTATTTTTTTTTTATTTTTTTTTTTATTTTTATTTTTTTTTAACTGAAAAACAAAAGCTAGGCTGGTGGAGAAGAAGAATTCTTCTGTACCAGCCTGATTGCAGAACTTTCTTGAAACATCTTGACAAAGTCCTCTTTTGAGAGTGGCTTATGATAAACTTTCAATCTATGGCCATTCACGATAAGAGGAGTTTGAAACTCATCAATGGTCTTAATTCTTACGGCTCCATTGCTAAAGATCTTGTCAATCTCATATGGCCCAAGCCAATGAGTCTGAAATTTCCCTTGAAAATTTTTAAACTTGGAGTCAAATAGCAATGCCCAATCTCCTTCTTGAAACTTCTTCTCTTTGATATATTTGTCATGCCATTTAGTTCTTTGATATTGAACTAGATCAGTTCTTAGAATTGCTTCTTGTCTGATCTCATCTAGCTCATTCAACCGCTCCATTCTATGCTTTTGGGCTTCTGATAAGTCCATCCCCAACTGAACTGCTATCTTAAAGGTCTTGACTTGGAACTCAATGGGGAGCAAGACTTCTTTCCCATAAACAAGTTCATAGGGAGAATGTCCTGTTGTATTCCTCCATGTAGTTCTGTAGGCCCATAAGGCTTCTGGAAGCCTTTCTGCCCAATCTCTTCTATGTAGATGAACAGTTTTGGTGATGATACTTTCAAGAACTTTGTTTGTGGACTCCACTTGACCATTTGCTTGTGGATGGTAAGGAGTAGATCTTATGTGCTTGATTTTGTATTCTTCCATCAACTTTTCCACCAAATTGGATGTGAATTGGCTTCCCTGATCTGTCACAATTTCTCTTGGAACACCAAAGCGAGTAAAAATATCCTCATAAAGAAAATGAACAACTGAATTTTCAGTAGCAGATACTAATGCTTTAGCTTCTACCCATTTAGTAACATAATCAATGCAAACCAATATATACTTCTTTTGCTTCGATGGTGGATTAATCGGTCCAATGAAATCTAAAGCCCATTTTTCAAAGGGTTCAATGAGTACCCGTGTTTGCAGTGGCATTTCATTTGAAAGGGTAGGTTTCCCTACTCTTTGGCAGCTATCACACCTTTTGACATATTGTTTTGCATCTTTGAAGAGAGAAGGCCAATAATATCCCAAGGAAAGGATTTTATAGGCCGTCCTTTTGTCCGCAAAGTGTCCGCCGCATGGTTCATCATGACATGCCTTAAGAATATCGGGCATTTCATCTTCCCTGACACATCTTCTGATCACAAGATCTGGCCCTGTTTTAAACAATTCGTTAGAAATCCATGAATATCTTGAACTCTCCTGAATAATTTTTCGTTTTTCTCTTGGAAATAAATGTGAAGGTAGTTTCCCTGTAACCAAATAGTTAGCAATATCCGCATACCAAGGGGTCTTAATAGTTACTGCAAACAAATATTCATCAGGAAACTTATCTTCTACAGGAGAATCTTCTTTAGTATTCTGAATCCTAGACAAGAAATCAACTACTGTATTCTGTTTTCCTGGTCTATCCAACACAGTAATATTGAATTCTTGCAAAAGTAAAAGCCATCTTGTCACTCTGCCATTAGTAACAGGTTTGCTCATTAAATATCTAATTGCAGAATGGTCAGTATGAATAAAAGTTTCATAGCCTGTTATGTAATGTCTAAACTTATTAATTGCATGAACAACAGCTAAAAACTCTTTTTCAGTCACAGTATAGTTCAACTCTGTGGGAGTCAATTTTTTACCGGTGTAATAAATGGCATAAGGAATTAAATATTTTTGACCCAACACAGCTCCAAGAGCTGTATCTGAAGCATCCGTAGAAATATGGAAAGGAAGTTTCCAATTTGGTCCTCTCAAAATAGGTGCTTCAGATATTCTTGTTTTCAAAGTTTCAAAAGCTGATTGACAATCAGGATCCCATTTAAATTCACAGTCTTTTGTAAGTAATTTGAAGAGTGGAGATGCAATTTTAGTGAAGTTTTCTATAAATCTTCTATAGTAACCAGTAAATCCTAGAAAACTTCTAACATCTCTTTGACAATTTGGAATAGGCAACTTGGAGATGACTTCAACTTTTGATTTATCAACCTTAATTCCATCTCCTGAAATATGATGTCCTAAAACAATCCCTTCAGTAAACATCATAAAGCATTTTTCATGGTTTAATGAAAGGTTTGTTTCTTTACATCTTATGAGAACTTTTTCCAAATTTTCTAATGCCTCTTCAAATGAATTACCATAAACTGTAAAATCATCCATATAAACCTCTACACAATCATGGATTAGATCAGAAAAATTCCTAGTACTGCTCTTTGGAATGTTGCAGGTGCATTACATAACCCAAAAGGAAGCACTCGGTAGGAAAAAGTTCCCCATGGACAAGTAAATGCGGTCTTATCTTGATCTTCAGGTGCTACCTGAATTTGATTATAGCCACTAAAACCATCCAAAAATGAAAAGTACTTTTTACCTGCTAATGTATCTAATACCTGATCAATAAAAGGCAAAGGAAAGTGATCCTTCAAAGTTTCTTTGTTCAATTCCCTGTAATCAATGCATACCCTCCATTTACCATTATTTTTAGGCACTATAACCAAAGGAGAAACCCATCGGCTATCTGAAATTGGATAAATGAAGTTTACATTGAGAAGTTTTTGGAGCTCTTCTTTCACTATCTCCCTAAGATTTGGATTCATCCTTCTTTGAGGCTGTCTGATTGGTCTACTGTTTTCCTCAATATAGATATGATGGATGCAAGTCTTAGGATCAATACCCTTCATGTCAGTATACTCCCATGCAAATGCAGTAGAATGTTTTTGCAAGATTCTCGTTAGTTCTTCTTGTTGTGACTTCTCCAAATGTTTGTTGATATTCAATGTTTTTTCTGGAAAAATCTCAATAGCAGAATTACCAAACTCTTCCATAGAGTAAAGAGACATTTGTCTAGATGATAAATATTCTATGTCAGATTCCAACTGAAATTGTGTGGGGTCATATTCTCAAGATGTCTCAAAATTTTCTAATGTGTTCAGAATTTGACTATCCTCACTAATTTCAGAAATGGTAAAGACAGGTTGTATAGTGTTCTCATCATCGACCCATTCATTGTCTCCTATTTCTATAATTGCTCTTGCAGGAGGATACAAATTGAATTTCTTTGTCGAATTACCATTAGAAATGTACATGTCTCCAGATCTACAACTAATAAAAGCATCAGCTGTGGCCAGCCAAGGTCTTCCTAAGATAATTGGATGTCCTCCTAGATTACTTCTGGGAGTCAAAATCATAAAGTCTACTGGATATTCCCAAGAATCTAAGGAGACTGAAATATCTTCTAATACACCATCTGGTTTAATAACCGATCGATCTGCAAGTTGCAAAAAAGTAGGTGTAAAAAGAAGGTTAGGAAGTTTTAACTGCTCCATAGTCTGTCTACTCATAATGTTGATAGCAGCCCCTAAGTCAATCAATGTGTTTGGAATTTCTATCCCATTTATATGTGTCTTGAAAATTGGACTTCCTGGATCTACATACTTCTGCATGGTAATTTTTCCCATCATAATATCTGCAATCTTTCCTACCAGGTGGATTCTTCTTGTGTCTTTTAGTTTCCTTCCCGGTCTTTTGAAACTCAACTCCTTTATGGTTTTTGCTAGAATAGGAATTTCTCGAATGACTTGTAGCAAGGGAATCTTGATACAAACATTCTTCAATTCATCTAGAAAGTCATAGTTAGGCAACAAGATTTGTTTTTCCACCCCCTTGTCAATTTGTAGTCTTTCAGGAAAAGGAGGTGTAGATGAAGATATTGGTTGCTCAACTATAGGAGTTGTGGGTGTTAACTTTTCTTTTTCTTTTTGCATGCTTGGATTTTGAAGAGATTCTTCCTCAGAACCCTTATTGACTTAAAGAGAGTCCTCCTCAGAGGTATCTTGCTCTTGAATATCTATAGAAGGTTTTTCTAAAACTCTACCAGATCTGAGTTGTACATCGTTGAGAGGAACAATCATATAGGTAGGAAATTGTTGTCCTTCTACCATGTAAGTAGTCTGAGGATTATTATTGTTAGGATTTGGCAGTGGCTGAGCTGGAAGTTGATTTGTCTTCTGTTGGTATGGGAGCATGAGTTGAGGATTTGTATTTTGTTGAGAAGGTTGTTGTTGTGGAAATGGAAATGAAAGTTGTGGATTTGGGCTTGGAAGTTGTGGAATTTGTTGACTTTGAAAAGATGGAGGATATTGATAAAATTGAGCAAATCTCCCATAAGGATTTTGCATCCCTTGTACCCATGGCTGATATGAGTTTTGATGTTGGGGCCAAGGTTGTTGCCAAGGATTCCAATTTGGTTGGGTTTGAAGATTCATAGGGTTGTTAAACCCTTGAGATTGTTGTCCCTGCCAAGGTCTCCTTGCGACAAAACAGAGAGATTCTACCGAATTTGGATCTTCTTGAAAAACATCTTTGAGTCCAGGAATTGAAGGACAATCCTTGATCTCATGATTTTCTGAGCAAATCATACATGTTTCTACAAATTTTGCATCCAAGGGACATTCCCTTAAAGCATGTTTCTTCCTACATTTCGGACAAAAGATGGCTAAAGCATTTGTTTCTGCTTTCTGCTTGTTTTGGATTTTAAGGGTGTCTAGTTGTTCACTAAGGCTCCCTAAAATATCAGTTTTAAACTCATCAAGCATGTTACCAATCTCTGCCCTACTTACTGATCCAGTTGCAGATTTGTTAGCCCTAATAAGAGAAGGATCCCTAGGCCCTTTTCCTGTTTTAGATTTTCCTCTTGAGAGATGGACACATAGTTCTGTTATGTCACGAAGTGGAAGTTGAGAAATGTCTCCTTTCCCCATCGTGTTTAAAATATCTATCCATTCATCTCTAATGGCTTTTAATATGAGGGCTTTCAAGGTTTCATCATCTAAGTTGCTCATCTTTGCTCTTTTCAAGTTGTATTGAAATCTTCCAAGTAAGTCTTCCAAATTTTCATCTTCTTTTTGCATCATTTTGAATACCTCATCCTTGTGATTGGTGGGCATACAATAGTCCAAGTATCTATCCAAAAATGTTTGTTTCATATCATTCCAAGTCCCAATAGATTGAGTGGCTAATCCCATGAACCATTTCAAAGCATATCCCTTCAATGTTGAAGGAAACAGTTTGAGTTTTTGAGAATCTTCCATATAGTCATAAGTTCGGCACACAACTTCAAACTCAAACATAAATGTTTCAGGATCCTCACTTCGCAATCCATAAAAGTTAGGGAGAACAGATGGTGAGATATTTTTCATTGTTGCATGAGTTTCCTCATCAACTATAGGGAATCCCAACAAATCCCTATTTCTATCATTATTTCCTTCACCATTGTTATCTCCATTGTTTCCTCCTCTTCTACCTCCACCTCTATTTATTACTTCCTCTGCCATGATAGTTTCCTTAGAGTCCTTATAGTCCTCTAGTTCTTCTACCAAGGAAGGATGAGAGAAAGTCTCTTTGTTTTCTAAGTGGGTTTTAGTAGGTGGTATAGGAGAATCCTCTAATTCAGCTGCTCCTTGACTTCCAAAAATCTTAAGGCTAGGGGTAGATGGTGGTGAATCTGGTCTATGCCTTGAAGAAGATGGAGTTGTGAAAATCGAACTCTTGGCTTTAGCTATAAACCTTCCCCTAGAATCTCTTGCTCTATGCATGTCATTTTTTTTTTTTAATTTTTTTTTTTAAAGTTGGGCTAATAATTCTTTTTCTGATCTTCCAGATCACACTAGGTGCAAGAAGAGAGCATACTTAAGAAATTACTAAACCAATAACTCTCTTTTCTGATCCTCCAGATCACACTAGGTTCAAGAGGAGAGCATACTTCAAGAAGTTATCAAGTTTTCCCTTCTTTTATGATTTTATGTTTTTTTTTTTTTAAGAAATTGGCTACCTAGTTACACTTCCCCGGCAACGGCGCCAAAATGTTTGGTCAATTTAGTGTGTCCTAAATTGCCGCATTTAATTTGTCAATCCGGGAATCGTAAGCTGATGAAGTGCGGCGCACTATATGTGCAAGATAACCTATTTCTTAACTTTTTGTCGTTTTTGGTTTTTCTAAGGTGAAATGGAAATTCTAAGATAAAAACAAGTTTGGTTATGTTTGTTCAAGGAAGTGATATCCGCTATAATGATTTACCAACTTGAAACTTTAAAAAGCAAATTGAAATTTACAATGACAAGACTTGAAAGAAAATGAAAATGTACTGCTGAAATGAAAAGGTGCTGCTAATCTAATAAATCAAAACAGTAAACTAGTGAGCATGAAAACCAAACTATTCTTGCCGCCAACTAAACACAAAAGAAACTATGCTTAAGGAAATTCAAAATTGCAACAAAATAAATCTAAATCAGATTACATCAATTTATCTTCTGACCCTTCATCATTAGTCCAGCTATGATTTTCAGAAGTAATCATAAACAACTTGAGTAACTGATATTTAATTTGCAGAAAGTAAACTAATACTAAACCATACACTCATGATTCAATCCCTCACCATCAGTCCAGCTGTGGCTTTCGGAGGCAACCGAAGATGTCATGTATGATTTAATATATCTAAATTTGCAGAAAAGAAACTAATACTAAACTACACATTTCATAATGCAATCCCTCACCATCAGTCCAGCTGTGGCTTTCGGAGGCAACTGAAGATGCTATGAGCAGATTAGTATATCTAAATTTGCAGAAAAGAAACTAATACTAAACTACACATTTCATAATGCAATCCCTCACCATCAGTCCAGCTGTGGCTTTTGGAGGCAACTGAAGATGCTATGAGCAGATTAGTATATCTAAATTTTAACTACTGAAGCAAATAAACAAAACTGAAATGAACAAAGCAATACCGAAATTAAACAAAAGCTATGAAAAGCAAATTAGCAGCAGAACAATGTTAGTTCCATGTCATTAGTCAAAAAGCTATGAAAATGCCCGGGCTGCCTATCTAAAACCTGAAACATAAACACTGATCAGTGATTAACAATCATAAAGCATGACAGACAGAAATGAAATGGAAATTATGGAAGTGTATAAACAGAAATGAAACAACTGCAAAGTATGAACATATGAATGGATTATGATACAATGATTTCTAAAGAAACGAAATGAGAAATATACACTAATACACAAAACCTTAGCTGAGCAGGGGCCCTCTACACAGCCTTGGCAACGGTCCTCAAATACGAATTAAGTTGAAAAACAAAGTCTTCTCATATTAAAAAGCAGTCATTACAGAATGGTAATGTTACGGCACAAGTGCAACGTAATCACTACAGAGCAGATTAATCAAAAGATAACAGAGTCTCAATTGGAATTGTGGGCCTGTTCTTTCCAATCAACCCATTATGAATTCTCCGATCGCGATTGCGCGATCGGTCTTTTTAATCTAACCATTTTATATTTAACATGTGACTTTGGCTCATTAAATCAAAACTTTAGAAAAGAGGGTTTTTGTAATTTACAAAGGAAAAATGGGTCGGAAATGAAATATTCACAAGGTTTAAGCGCCGAGGGCGGGCTCAGGGTTATATGAAAATAATATGATCGAGGGTCTTAAGCAGCAAGGCTAATCGCAATCGGAACTTTTGGAGTATGGCAAAGACTTGCGTCTTTGATTCTTTCCGATGCGATTAGCACCTTAACATATTAGCAAGTGGTTCCAGACCCAAAGCGTATGGTGGGGAAGTGGTTTAGGGCTTAGCCCAAGGGGCTTAGGTCCATAGCAATGAAACTTTGTTTTTTATGAAAAATTTCAAGGTTTTTAAATGGATTTGAGGGTTTCGGCACAGCTCAAAAAGAATTTTTAAACCATGTCAGGAGGATTTTCATGAATGGAAGGAGAAAATTATGAAAAGTAGGGAAATAATATGGAGAAAAGGGGGAGTAAATGAAGGTTAGTTATGAGTGGGAGAAAGGGGAAAAATGATGGTTTCTTCAGCAGTTCTTTACAGGAAATCAGCAGAATTAATAGGGAAAGTGATGAAGATTTTGGACAGAGGCATGAGGCCTACAAGGAGTCTTCAAGAGCCAACAATTTTTAGTGATAAAATTTGTTCCTTGGAGGCTCAAAAAAGATCTTAGCCACCTTTTGGTATATCAACATATTATAGGTGGCTAACAGGACCTGTGGAGTTTACTTTTCCGCTGTCTTTTCAAACTCTCTAAACATGAAAAGACGCCGAGTTCTCCCTTTGTCAGACTCGTTAAACCCGATGACATCAGATCTAGTCGAAATGACGTTCTCCAAGTTCCTCCTTCCTAGGACTCGTTAAATGCACTAGGATGGATTCGCCCGAAGGGCGGACTTATATTACAAGCATATGCTATCCCCTTCAAGCTTGTTATCAAAAATAATTGGGGTACTCGCCAGAAATGGTGGGGGAAAAATGGAACCATCGTCGTTGTCGTCGGTAGTATGTCGCTCTTGAACATGGCACTTGTCTGCATTCGTGTCGGGTTGGGGAAATCTCATCTCATTTTTTCACTTTGCCTCCGTGGGTTTGGATAATCCCTTTTGACCTCTCCTCTGCTCATTGCCTTGTCACCATGACCTCTGATCTATTGATGTCAAATACTGCCAAGTCCACTGTCGTGCCGTTTATATGTTCAAGAGAAGTTGGCCTCTGCAAATATCAACCTTCCTCTGATTCTCATACGATCTTGATTCACAACAAAACATCATGTTCCTCTGTCTCGTGTCGATGATGTGGGAAACATTATGGCCCACCTTTGATCAAGGTCACTTCCTGTCGACTTCAGCTCATTATCCAGGAAGCTGATCTAGAGACTCCTTTATGGTACCTTGGAGCCTGCATGCCTCAATGGCAGGTTCATCGCATTCGACATGAGGTTTTCATCATTGGCCTCCGATCGAGTGATTCTGCGGGTGTTCGACGCCAACTCATTGATTCACACGCCGCAGATTGTACCTGTAGTACCTTGAGGGCCATTGTCATTATTAGTGGTTCCTCTCGTGTCTGTTAACAACTTTCATCATTGGCTGGTAATCAGACGATGTTCCTGCATGTTCAACTTCAGCTCACATATTCACATGCTCGAACTTGTACTTTTTTTGGGTCGAGATGGAGCGCAAGACCCTAGATTGTGTCTGTTGTAATCTAGGCTACGATTGTGGATTATTATCATTATGTATATGACTCATTGATTGGATGGTTGTGACCATACCTGAGTCTATTTATTTGATCCTCGTTGGATGGCTGCGCCCATACCCTGGATCCGGATTATAGTGTACTCTGTTTCAGATGGATGCGCCCATACCACACATACATCATGTACTTGAGATATCAGTTATATTTTTCTGTGCATGTTTTCCAACGGCGGGCCTTCAGTTGAACATGTTTTCGTAAAGCATTTCACCCCTCTCTCTCTCGGGCCTCATCCTTTAGGGGGCATCTGTTACATAGTAATTTGTCACCGTCCCTACCATTCCCCGTCCCACACAATGGAGGACCCATTTTGTGACCTGTGAACATTGTCATGCCTTGAAAACATCATCAATGCATTCCTCTAAGCATGAGCTTCAATTTCCCTAAAGACATCTCCTTGCAAAAAATCATAAAAACATCTCTTTTTTCATTGGCGCGGGCAGACAGTTCACCACTCGTGCCAATGGGGAAAATCTTACAAAGAGGCAGCGCCAAATGGTGCTCTGTCCCAGAGAAGTAGTCATGCCATCCAATTTAAGGAGTGTTTTTTAAATAAATATGGCGGAAGTTGTGTTTCAACAAACTCAGAAACCATTGCCTATCTTGAGTTGGGAGGTTTGGCTGCGGGAGTTCTATGGAAGGGAAGTGGTTTTGCCACCTCCCATGGAACCTTCCTTGTTGATAAGGCCAATCCCACAATAATAGGGATCCCAACTCCCTCCTTCCCCATCTATAAAAGCCTGCTCAATTCCATGGCAAGCTAGTCTTGAAGTGCCTAAGCTTTGAATCTCCAAATTCCCAGGAGCCTTTGTGCTGTAAGAGCCCTCTTTCTTCCCTTAAGGCCGACTCAAGTAAGGAGACTATCGTCGAGAGACTCTGGAGAGGTTTGCCCTTTCCCTGGCGAGCTTTGCGAGACGTGAATGACTGGAGACCCATCCGAAGGAGACCACGACGTCAGAACTTTGGTTGTAATCTCTTTCGATTGTTATTTAATGAATGATTACGATTATGGTTCCACTCTGTTTTCGATTATGTTAATATGAGTAATATCCTTTCTGACTGATATTTAGTTACGTATGCCGGATTTTATGCTTGTATCTATTTGTTTCTTGCACGTGCAGGTATCCATCCATGGAGATCGTAGAGGATCGTGATCTGCCGAGGCTGAGGAACAGGAACGCTCTCTTCTTCAGATCGTAGCATTGGATTCCAGGTAGGCCTCCATCTTTGGTCTTTTCATTTCGTAACTAGGAACTTGCGTCGTAACATTTCGTGATTGTTGCTAGATCCCTGCTGGGCTAGTAGGGATCGCCTTTGTCCACAGAGGGGATTTACCTCCTCAACACCCTAACCTTTACCTAACCTTAACTTTAACCTTAACCATAACATTAACCTTAACCTTAACCTTAACCTAACCTTAACCTTGACCTTAACTATAACCTAACCCTAACCTTGACCAAACCCTTAACCTTAACTATAACCTAACCCTAACCTTAACCTTATCTTACCCTTAACCTTAACTTATCCTTAACGTTAACACTAACCTTAACCTTGACCTAACCGTAACCTTAAACTTACCTTAACCTAGCTTAACATTAACCTTAACATTAGGTTAAGGGTAAAGTCAAGGTTAAGACTGAGGTTAAGGTTAAGGGTAAATTTAAGGTAAGGTTAAGGGTAAATTTAATGTTAAGGTTAAGGTAAGATTAAGTTTAAGGTTAATGCTAAGGGTTTGGTCAAGGTTAGGGTTAGTTTATAGTTAAGGTCAAGGTTAAGGTTAGGTTAAGTTTAAGGTTAAGGGTTTATTCAAGGTTAAGGTTAAGGTTAGGGTAAAGGTTAAGGTTAAGGTTATGGTTAAGGTTAAAGTCAAGGTTAGATAGAGTTTAAGGTTAAGGTTAGTTTTAAGGTTAAAGTTAGGTTAAGATTAAGGTTATGGTTAAGTTTAGGTTAAGTGTAAAGTTAAGGTTAAGGTTATATAAGGTTAAGGTTAATGTTACAAGTTTAGTCAGGTTAAGGTTAAGGTTAAGGGTGAAGGTTAATGGTAAGGTTAAGGTTAAAGTTACAGGTTTACTCAGGTTAATTTTAAGATTAAATGTTTGGTCAAGGTTAGCGTTATGTTATAGTTAAGGTTAAGGTTAAGGGCAAGGTTAGGGTAAGGTTAGGGTAAAGGTTCAAGTTAAGGTTAAGGTTAAGGGTTTCCTTGCCCTTAACCTTAACCTTGACCTTAAATATAACCTAACCCTAACCTTAACCTTAACCTTAACCTTAACCTAACCTTAACCTTACCCTTAACCTAATCTTAACCTTAAACTTAACATAACTAAACTTGTAACCTTAACCTTACCCTTAACCTTATCTTACACTGAACTTAACTATAACCTTAACCTTAACCTAACATTAACCTTAACCTTACCCTTAACCTAATATTAACCTTAACCTAACCCTAACTTTGAATTTACCCTTAACTTAACCTTAACCTTCACTATAACCTAACCCTAACCTTGACCAAACCCTTAACCTTAACCTTAACCTTACCCTTAACCTTAGCCTTAATCTTAACCTTACCCTTAACCTTATTTTAAACTTACCCTTAACCTTATCTTAACCTTTACTTAACCTTAACCTTCACCTTCACCTTATCCTTAACCTTAACCTTAACTTTACCCTTAACCTTACACTTAACCTTACCCTTAACTATAATTTTAACCTTAACCTTGACCTTAAGGGTAAGGTTAAGGTTAAGGTTAAGGTTTGGTGAAGGTTAAGGTTAGGTTATAGTTAAGGTTAAGGTTAAAGGTAAGGTTAAGGTTAAGGTTGAAGGTTAAAGGTAAGGTTAAGGTTACGTTTAGGTTAAGGTTAAGGTTAAGATTTTGTTAAAGTTAGGGTTAGGTTATAGTTAAGGTTAGGTTATAGTGAAGGTTAAGGATAAGACCTATAACCTTAACCTTGACCTTACCCTTAACATTAAGCTTAACTTTAACCCTAACTTTGACTTTACCCTTAATCTAACCTTAAACTAACTTAACCTTAACCTTTACCTTAACCTAACCTTAACCTTACCCTTAACCTTAACCTAACCTTAAACTTTACCTTAACCTAACCTTAAACTTACCCTTAACCTTCACTCTTAACCTTAACCTAACCTTAAAGTTAACCTTAACCTTATCTTAACCTTATCTTAACCTTATCCTGACCTTAACCGTAACCTTAACCATAATAGTAACTTTAACCTTAACCTTAAACTTAACCTTAACATTAACCTAACCTTAACCTTAACATTAACTTGACTAAACTTATAACCTTATCCTTGACCTTAACCTAACCTTAACCTTAACTATAACCTAACCCTAACCTTGACCAAACCCTTAACCTTAACCTTAACATTAACCTTTTCCTAACCTTAACCTTCACCTTAACTATAACCTAACCCTAACATTAACCAAACCCTTAACCTTAACCTTAACCTGACCTTAACTATAACCAAACCCTAACCTTGAACAAACCCTTACCCTTAACCTAACCTTAACTTTCACTTTACCCTTAATATGAACTTAACCTTAACCTTCCCTCAACCTTAACCCTATCCTTACCCTAACCATAACCTTAACTTTACCCTTAACCTAATCTTAACCTTAGCCTAACCTTAACATTTCCCTTAACCTTGACCTTAACCTTAACTTTAACTATAACCTAACCGTAACCTTGAACAAACCTTAACCTTAACCTTAACTTAACCTCACCTTAACCATAACCCTAACCTTAACCTTAAAATTAACATAACCTTAACCATAACCTTAACCTTAACCTTAACCTTATCTTAACCTTAAATATAACCTACCCCTAACCTTGGCCAAACCTTAACGTTAACCTTAAGTTTACCCTTAAACTAACCTTATCCTTAACCTTAACCTTGACTTTACCCTTAACCTTAACCTTAACCATAACCTTAACCTTAAAAATAACCTTAACCTAACTAAACCCGTAACTTGAACCTAACCCTAGCATTAACCAAACCCTTAACCTGACTGACTAAACCCTTGAATTTACCCTTAACCTCAACTTTACTCTTAACCTAACTTTACCCTTAACCTTAACCTAAATAAACCTGTAACCTTAACTATAACCTAGCACTAAGTTTGGCCAAACCCTTAACATTAACCTTTACCTTTACCTTTACCTAACGTTAACCTTAACCTTAACCATAACCTTAACCTTAACCTTCTTTTAACCTCAGCTTGCACTATAACCTAAGCTTAATCTTGACCTTAACTATAACCTAACCCTAACTTTGACCAAACCCATAACCTTAACCTTAATATTATCTTAACCTTAACCTTCACTATAACCTAACCTTAACCTTAACCTTATCTTACCCTTAACCTAACCTTAACCTTAACTATAACCTGACCCTAACCTTAAACTTAATCATAACCTTATCTTTACCCTTCACCTTAAACTTAACCTTAACCTTCAGCTTAACCTAACCTTAACCTTAACCTTAACCATAACCTTAACCTTAACGTTAACCTTAACTTTAACCTAACCCAACCTTAAGCTCAACCTAACCCTGACGTTAACCCTAACCTTACCCTTAACCTTACCCTTAACGTTAACCTTAAACATAATATTAACCTCAGGTTAAGGTCAAGGTTAAGGTTATGTTAAGGGTAAAGTCAAGGTTAAGGTTAAGTTAAGGTTAATATTAGGTTAAGGGTAAAGTTAAGGTTAAGGTTAAGGTTAAATGTTTGGTCAAGGTTAAGGGTTAGGTTAAGGTTAAGGTTAGTTTAAGGGTAAAGTCAAGGTTAAGGTAAATTTAGAGTTAAGGTTAGGTTAAGGTTAAGGTTAAAGTTAAGGTCAAGGTTAGGGATAGGTTATAGTTAATTTCAAGGTTAAGGTTAAGGGTAAGGTTATAGTTATGTTAAGGTTAAGGTTAGGTTAAGGTTAAAGATAGGTTAAGGTTAAGGTTAAGGTTAGGTTAAGGTTAGGGTTATGGTTAAGGTTAAGGTTAATGTTAAGGTTAAGGTTAAGGGTTTGGTTAAGGTTAGGGTTAGGTTTTAGTTAAGGTTAAGATTAGGTTAATATTAAGGTGAAGGGGGTAAGGTTAAGGTTAAGGTTGAGGTTAAGGTTACAGGTTTAGTCAGGTTAAGGTTAAGGTTAAGGGTTTGGTCAAGGTTAGGGTTAGGTTATAGTTAAGGTCAAGGTTAAGGTTAAGGATAAATTTATAGTTAGGTTAAGGTTATGGTTAAGGTTAGGATAAGGTTAAGATAAGGTTAAGGTTAAGGGTTTGGTCAAGGCTAGTGTTAGGTTATAGTTAAGGTTAAGGTTAACTTTAAGGTTAGGATTAGTTTATAGTTGAGGTTAAGGTTAAGGTTAAGGTTAAGGTTAACTTTAAGGTTAGGGTTAGTTTATAGTTAAGGTTAAGGTTAAAGTTAGGGTTAGTTTATAGTTGAGGTTAAGGTTAAGGTTAATGGTTTGGTCAAGTTTAGGGTTAGGTTATAGTTAAGGTCAAGGTTAAGGTTATGGTTAAGGTAAGGTTAAGATAAGGTGAAGGTAAGGTTAAGGTTAAGGTTAGGTTAAGGTAATGTTAAGGGTAAAGTTAAGGTTAAGGTTAGGTTAAGGTTAAGATAAGGTTAAGGTTAAGGTAAATATAACATTAACCTTAACCTTAACCTTGACCTTAACTATAACCTTAACCTGACGAAACCCGTAACCTTAAGCGTTTGGTCAAGGTCAAGGTTAGATTAATTTTAAGGTTAAGGTTAGGTTATGATAAGGTCAAGGTTAAGGTTAGGTCAAGGTTAAGATTACAGTTTTAGTCAGGTTAAGGTTAAGGTTACGGTTAAGGTTAAATTCAAGGGTAAGTGTTTGGTTAAGGTTAGGTTAATTTAAGGTTAAACTTAATGTTATGGTTAGGTTAAGGGTAAATTTAAGGTTAAAGTTGGGGTTAAGGTTAGGGTTAAGGTTGGGGCAAGGATAAGGTTAGGTTAAGGTTAAGGTTAGGTTCAACTGAGGCTTAGGTTATAGTTAAGGTTAAGGATATGTTAAGGGTAAGATAAGGCAAATTTTAAGGTTACGATTAAGGTTAGGTTAAGGTTAAGGTAAGGGTTAAGGTAAAGGTTAAGGTCAAGGTTAGGGTTAGGTTAAATTTAGGGTTAAGGTTAGGTTAAGGGTAAAGTCAAGGTTAAGTTTAAGGTTAAGGGTAAGGGTAAGGTTAAGGGTTACGAGTTTAGTTAGGTTTAGGTTAAGGTTAAGGGTTTGGTTAAGGTTAGGGTTAGGTTGTAGTTAAGGTTAATTTTAGGTTAAGGGTAAAGTTAAGGTTAAGGGTTTGGTAAAGTTTAGGGTTAGGTTAGGTTAAGGTTATGTTAACGTTAAGGTCAAGGTTAATGTTAAGATTAAGGTTAAGGTTAAGTTTAAGGTTAAGAATTTGGACAAGGTTATGGTTATGGTTAAGGTGAAGGTTAAGTTTATAGGAGTAAGGTTAAGGTAAAGGTGAAGGTTAGGGTTAATGTTAGGGGAAGGTTAAGGTTAAGGTTAAGGTCAAGGTTAAGGGTTTGGTTAAGGTTAGGGTTAGGTTATAGTTATGGTTAATGTTAAGGTTACGAGTATAGTGAAGTTAAGGTTAAGTTTAAGAGTTTGGTAAAGGTTAAGGTTAAGGGTTTGGTCAATGTTAGGGTTAGGTTATAGTTAAGGTGAAGGTTAAGTTTAAGGTTATGATTTTAGTAAGGTTTAGGGTAAGGTTAAGGTTAAGGTTACAGGTTTGGTCAAGGTTAGGGTTAGGTTATAGTGAAGGTTAAGGTTAACAATAACCATAAACTTAACCTTAACATTAACCTTGACCTTAACTTTAAGGTTAGGGTTAGTTTATAGTTAAGGTTAAGGTTAAGGTTAGGGTTAGTTTATAGTTGAGCTTAAGGTTAAGGTTAAAGGTAAATTTAAGGTCAAGGTTAAGGTTAATGGTTTGGTCAAGTTTAGGGTTAGGCTATAGTTAAGGTAGAGGTTAAGGTTATGGTTAAGGTAAGGTTAAGATAAGGTAAAGGGTAAGGTTAAGGTTAAGGTTAGGTTAAGGTTATGGTTAAGGTAATGTTAAGGGTAAAGTTAAGGTTAAGGTTAGGTTAAGGTTAAGATAAGGTTAAGGTTAAGGTTAATATAACCATAACCTTAACCTTGACCTTGACCTTAACTATAACCTTAACCTGACTAAACCCGTAACCTTAACCTTAACCATAACCTTATGAAACCCTTAAGGTTAGGTTAAGGGTAAAGTAAAAGTTAAGGTTATGCTTATGGGAAGGTTAAGGTTAAGGTTAGGGTTAAGGTTAGGTGAAGGTTAAGGTTAAAGTCAAGGTTAATTTGAACGTTAGGTTAAGGTTAAGGCTAGGTTAAGGGTAAAGTTAAGGTTAAGGTCACGTTAAGCTTAACCTTAACCCTTAACCATATCTTACCCTTAACCTTAACCTTAATCTTAACTTTACCCTTAACTTAACCTTACCTTAACCTTAACCTAACCTTAACCTTAACCTTAAACTAACTTTAACCTTTAACCTTAACCTAAACTTAACCTTAACATTAACTTAACCCTAACCTTGACATAACCCTTAACCTTAACCTTAACATAACCTTAACCTTAAATTTACCCTTGACCTTGACTTTAACCTTAACCTTCCCCTAGCCTTAACCTTAACCTTCCCCTAACCTTAACCTTAACCTTGACCTTGACTTTAACTTTAACCTAACCTTAACCTTAACTCAACCTTAACCTTAACCTTACCCTTAACCTTATCCTTAACGTTAAGCTGAATATTAACCTTAAGGTTAAGGTTATGGTAAGGGTAAGGTTAATGTTACAGGTTTAGTCAGGTTAAGACTAAGGTTATAATTAAGGTCGAGTTTAAGGATAAGGTTAGGTTATAGTTCAGTTCAAGGTTAAGTTTAGCTTATGGTGAAGGTTAAGGTTAAGGGTAAGGTTAAGGTTAAGACCTATATCTTTAACCTTCACCCTTAACCTTTACCTAACCTTAACCTTACTAAACCTGTAACCTTAACCTTAACCGTAACTTTACCCTAAACCTTACCTTAACCCTAACTATAACCAAACCATAATCTTGACCTTAAATTTACCCTTAACCTTAACCGTAACCTTAAACGTAAACTTGACCTTAACTATAACCTAACCCTAATCTTAACCATAACTTTAACTTTACCCTTAACCTTCACCTTAACCTTAAATTTTCCCTTATCCTTAACATTAACTATAACCTTAATCTTAACCTTAACTTAACCTGACCTTAACCTTAACCTTCCCCTTAACCTTAACCTTAACCTTAACCTTGAATTTACCCTAACCTAACCTTAACGTTACCCATAACCTAACCCTAACGTTGAGGTTAGGTTAACCTTGACCAAACACTTAACCTTCACCTTAACCTAACCTTAACCTAAACCCTAACCCTAACCTTAACCTTATGTTAACCTTAACCCAACCTTAACCTTAACCTTAACCTAACCATAACCTTACTGTTAACCTGAAACTTAACCTTAACCTTAACCTTAACTTAACCTATCCTTAACCTTGACCTTAACCTTAACCTAACCTTGACTTAACCTTAACTTTAAATTTACCCTAACCTTAACCTGAACCTTACCCTTACCCTTACCCTTAACCTTAACCTAACCCTAACTTTAACCTTGAATTTACCTTAACCTAACCCTAACCTTGACCTTGACTTTACCTTAGCCCCTTAACCTTAACCTTCACTTAACCTTAACTTTACCCTTAACTTAACCTAACCCTAACCTTGACCAAACCCTGAACCTTAACCTTAACTATAACCTAACCCAAACCTTGACCAAACCCTTAACCTTAACCTTAACCTTAACTATAACCTAACCTTAAATTTTCCCTTAACCTTACCTTAACCATAACCTTAACCTAACCTTAACCTTAACCTTACCCTTAACCTTATGTTAACCTTACCTTAACCATACCTTTAAAATTGTCCTTAAATATAACCTAACCCTAACCTTAACCTTAACCTAACCCTAACCTTAGGTTAACCTTAATCTTAACCTTAGCTTAACCATAACCTTAACCTTAAACTTAACCTTCCCCTAACCTTAACCCGAACCTTAACCTTAATTATAACCTAACCCTAACCTTGACCAAACCTTAACCTTAAGGTTAAGGGTTAAGGTTAAAGTTAAGGTTAAGGGAAGGTTAGGGTTAAGTTTAGGGGAAGGTTAAGGTTAGGTTAAGGGTAAGGTTATGGGTAAAGTTAAGGTTAAGGTTAGGGTAAGGTTAGCGCAATGTTAAGGTTAAGGTTACGGATAAGGTTAAGGTTAGGAGAACGTTAAGGTTAAAGTTGGGTTAATGTAAGGTTAAGGTTACGGGTTTAGTCTAGTTAAGGTTAACATTAAGGTTAAGGTTAAGGTTAAGGTTATGGCCGGGTTAATGTTAATATAAGTTTAAGGTTAAGGTTAAGGTTAGCTTAAGGGTAAAGTTAAGGTTAGGGTTAGGTTAAGGTTAAGGTTAAGGTTATGGTTAGGATAAGGTTATGGTTAAGATTAAGATTAAGGTTAAGGTTAAGGTTAGGTTAAGGTTAAGATTAGGCTAAGGTTAAGGTTAAGGTTTCGTCAAGGTTCCAGTTAGGTTATAGTTAAGGTCAAGGTCAAGGTTAGGTTAAGGGTAAAGTCAAGGTTAAGGTTAGGTTAAGTTTAAGATTAGGTTAAGGGTAAATTTAAGGTTAAGGTTAGGTTAAGGTTAAGGTCAAGGTTAAGGGTAAAGTTAAGGTCAAGGTTAGGGTTAGGTTATGGTTAAGGTTAAGCATTTGGTCAACGTCAGGGTTAGATTAATTTTAAGGTTAAGGTTAGGTTATGATAAGGTCAAGGTTAAGGTTAGGTGAAGGTTAATTTTACAGTTTTAGTCAGGTTAAGGTTAATGTCAAGGGTAAGTGTTTGGTTAAGGTTAAGGTTAAGGTTAGGTTAAGTTAAGGTTAAATTTAATGTTATGGTTAGGTTAGGGGTAAATTTAAGGTTACAGTTGGGGTTAAGGTTGGGGGAAGGATAAGGTTAGGTTAAGGTTAAGGTAAGGGTTAAAGTCAAGGTTAAGGTCAAGGTTAAGGGTAAAGTTAAGGTCAAGGTTAGGGTTAGGTTAAATTTAGGGTTAAGGTTAGGTTAAGGGTAAAGTCAAGGTTAAGGTTAAGGTGAAGGTTAAGGGTAAGGTTAAGGTTAAGGGTTACGAGTTTAGTTAGGTTAAGGTTAAGGTTAAGGGTTTGGTTAAGGTTAGGGTTAGGTTATAGTTAAGGTTAATTTTAGGTTAAGGGTTTGGTCAAGTTTAGGGTTAGGTTAGGTTAAGGTTATGTTAATGTTAAGGTCAAGGTTAATTTTAAGATTAAGGTTAAGGTTAAGTTTAAGGTTAAGAATTTGGACAAGGTTATGGTTATGGTTAAGGTTAAGGTTAATGTTAAGGGGGTAAGGTTAAGGTAAAGGTTAAGGTTAGGGTTAAGGTTAGGGGAAGGTTAAGGTTAAGGTTAAGGTCAAGGTTAAGGGTTTGGTCAAGGTTAGGGTTAGGTTATAGTTAAGGTTAAGGTTAAGGTTACGAGTATAGTCAGGTTAAGGTTAACGTTAAGAGTTTGGTTAAGGTTATGTTAACGTTAAGGTCAAGGTTAATGTTAAGATTAAGGTTAAGGTTAAGTTTAAAGTTAAGAATTTGGGCAAAGTTATGGTTATGGTTAAGGTTAAGGCTAAGGTTAAGGGGGTAAGGTTAAGGTAAAGGTTAAGGTTAGGGTTAAGGTTAGGGGAAGGTTAAGGTTAAGGTTAAGGTTAAGGTTAAGGTTAAGGTTAAGGTTACGGCTTTAGTAAGGTCAAGGTTAGGGTTTGGTCAAGGTTAGGGTTAGGTTACAGTGAAGGTTAAGGTTAAGTTCAGGGTAAATTCAAGGTTAGGGTTAAATTTAAGGTTAATGATAAGGGTAAGATCAAGGTTAAGGTTACGGGTCTTAACCTTAACCTTCACTATAACCTAACCTTAAACTTAACCTTAACCTTAACCTTAACTTAAACTATAACCCAACGTAACCTTAACCTTAACTATAACCTAACCCTAACCTTGACCAAACCCTTAACCTTAAACTTAAACTTAACTTTAACCTTAACCTTAACCTTAACCTTAACCTTCCCATAACCATAACCATAACCTCAACCTTAACCTTAACGTAACCTTAACCTTAACCTTAACCTTAACCTAACCTTAACCTTAACCATAACCTAACCCTAACCTTACCCTATCCATAACCTTAACTATAACTTAATCCTAACCTTAACCTTACCCTTAACCTAACCTTAACCTTAACCTTTACCTTGACCTTAACCTTAACCTTAACTTAACCTTAAATTTACCTTAACCTTAACTTTGACTATAACCTAACCTAAACTTGATATTAACTATAACCTAACCCTAACCTTGACCAAAACCTTAACCTTAACCTTAACATTAACTTTAACCTTAATCTTCCCATAAAAATAACCTTAACCTTTACCTTGACTTTACCCTTAACCTAACCTTAACCCCTTAACATTAGCCTTAACCTTCTCGTAACCATAACCTTAACCTTGAATTTACCCTTAACCTAACCTTAACATTAACCATAACCTAACCCTAACCTTGACCAAACCTTAACCTTAACCTTAACTTAACCTTAATCTTAACCTTAACCTTCCCCTAACCTTAACCTTAACCTTAGCCTTAAGGTTAAGCTTAACCTTAACCTTCCCCTAACCATAACCTTAACCTTAACCTTTCCATAACCATAAAATTAACCTTTACCTTGACCTTACCCTTGACCTTGACCTTAACCTTAACCTTGACCTTGACCTTAACCTTAACCTTACCCTTAAACGTATCTTAACCTTAACATAACCTTAACCTTAACTTTACACTTAACCTTACCTTAACCATAACCTTAACCTAACCTTAACCTTAACCTTACCCTTAACCTTATCTTAACCTTATCTTAACCATAACCTTAAGCTTAAGCTTAACCTATCCTTAACCTTTACTTTACCCTTAACATAACCTTAACCATAACTTTATGTTTACCCTTTACCTTAACCTTAACGTTAACCTTAACCATAACCTTAACCTTAACATTAACCTTCACCTTAACCTTCACCTTAACCTTAACTTTACCTTAGCTTTACCTTAACCCCTTAACCTTAACCTTAACTTTACCCCATAACCTTAACCTTAACCTTACCTTAACCAAACCCTTAACATTAACCTTAATCTTAACCTTAACCTAATTTTAACCTTAATCTTAAATATAACCTAACCCTCACCTTTACCAAACCTTACCCTTAAGGTCAAGTTTAAGGTTAGGTTAAGGGTTTGGTCAAGGTTAGGGTTAGGTTATAGTGTAGGTTAAGGTTAAATTAAGGGTAAATTCAAGGCATAACCCTTAACCTTAACCTTACCCTTAACGTTTAGCTTAACCTTAATCTTGACTTTACCTTTAACCTAGCCTTAACCTTAACTATAACCTAACCCTAACCTTGACCTTAACTTTACCCTTAACCTTGACCTTGACCTTGACCTTGAACTTAACCTAACCTTAACCTTAACTTTAACCTTAACCTTATCTTACCCTTAACCTTAACCTTAAACTTAATCTTAACCTGACTAAACCTGTAACCTTAACCTTAAATTTCATTAGGTAAAGTCTATGTTAAGGTTACGTTAAGGGTAAACTCAAGGTTAAGGTTAGGGTTAAGTTATAGTTAAGGTCAAGGTTAAGGTTAAGGTTACGGGTTTAGTTAGGTTAAGGTTAAGGTTAAGTGTAGATTCAAGGTTAAGGTTAGGGTTAAGGTTCATGTTAAGGTTAAGGTTAAGGGTTTGGTCAAGGATAAGGGTGGGGTTAAGTTTAAGGTTAGGTTAAGGGTAAAGTTAAGGTTAAGGTTAAGGTTAAGGTTAAGGGTTTGGTCAAGCTTAGGGTTAGGTTATAGTGAAGGTTAAGGTTAAGTTAAGGGTAAAGTCAAGGTTAGGGTTAAAGTTACGGTTAAGGATAAGGGTAAGGTCAAGGTTAAGGTTACAGGTCTTAACCTTAACCTTCACTATAACCTAACCTTAATCTTTACCTTACCCTTATCCTTAACCTTAACCTTATCTTATCCTTAACCTTAACCTTTCCAAACCCTTAAGGTTAAGGTTCACGTTAAGGTTAAGGTTAAGGGTTTGGTCAAGGTTAAGGGTGGGCTTAATATTAAGGTTAGGTTAAGGGTAAAGTTAAGGTTAAGGTTAAGGTTAAGGTTAAGGGTTTGGTCAAGCTTAGGGTTAGGTTATATTTAAGGTCAAGGTTAAGGTTATGGTTAAGGTAAGGTTAATATAAGCTTAAGGGTAAGGTTAACGTTAAGGTTAGGTTAATATTATGGTTGAGGTTAGTTTAACGATAAGGTTAGGTTAAGGGTAAAGTTAAGGTTATGGTTAGGTTTAATTTTAGGGTTAGGTAAAGGTTAAGGTTAAGGTTAAGGTTAAGGGTTTGGTCAAGGTTAGGGTTAGGTTATATTTAAGGTCAAGTTTAAGGTTAGGTTATGGTTAAGGTTAAGGTTAAGGTTAATGTTAAGTTAAGGTTTGGTCAAGGTTAGGGTTAGGTTATAGTTAAGGTCAAGGTTAAGGTTAGGTTAAGGTTAAGTTTATCGTTTTAGTCAGGTTAAGGTTAAGGTTAAGGTTAAGGTTAGGTTAAGGGTAAAGTTAACGTCAGGGTTAGGGTTAGGTTAAGGGTAATATAAGGTTAAGGTTAAGGTTAGGTTAAGGACAAGGTCAAGGTTGACGTTAAGGTTAAGGTCAAGGTTAAGTGTAAAGTTAAGGTCAAGGTTAGGGTTAGGTTATAGTTAAGTTTAAGGTTAGGTTAAGGGAAAATTCAAGGTTAATGTTAGATTAAGGTTAAGGTTAAGGTTAAGGGTTTGGTTAAGGTTAAGTTTAAGGTTAGGGTTAAGGGTTTGGTTAAGGTTAGGTTAAGGTTAAAGTTAAGGTTATGGTTAGGGTAAGGTTAGGATAAGGTTAAGGTTATAGTTAGGGTAAGGTTATGGTTAAGGTTAATGTTAAGGTTAAGATTAAGGTTAAGTTTAAGGGTTTAGTTAAAGTTAAGGTTACATTAAGGTTAAGTTTAATGTTAACCTTGACCTTAACTATAAATTAACCCTAACCTTAACCTTACCCTTAACCTTACCCTTAACCTAATCTTAACCTTACGCTTACCTTAACCGTAACCTTACCCTTAACCTTAACCTAAACCTAACCTTAACCTTAACCTTATCCTTATCTTAACCTTAACCTAACCTTAACCTTAACCTTAACCTTAACCTTGACCCTAACCTTAGCCCATGTTACATAGCAATTTGTCACCTTCCCTGAAATTCCCCATCCTGCACATTGGAGGGCTTATTCCATAACCTGTGAGAAGTGACATGACCTGAAACCACTTTCATGGCATCCCCCTGGACAATGGCATTCATTCCCTTGAAGAAAATTCCTTGTGAAAAGCCCTAAAAATAGCCTTTTTTTCCTTGGCACGACTAGTCGGTGTTATACCCGCACCAATAAGGGAAATCCTCCAAAGAGAGCGCACCAGCTGGCGCACTGTCTCAATGTTGTACCTACGCTAGGCTTATTAAGGAGTGTTTTTTAAAAATAAATGGCGAAAGATTGACTCCAACCATTTCCTGAACTGGTCTGTAAATTGATTTGGGAGGTTTGGCTCCGGATCTCCATGTAGAGGAAGTGGTTTTCCACCTCTCATGGAAGCTTCCTTGAGTATAGGGCCAATCCCATAATTGTAGGGATCCCAACTCCCCTTCCACCATCTATATAAGCTTGACATTTTCCTTTGCAAGCTAGTCTCCAAGAGCCTTCATAGCCTAAAGAATGATGCAAGAGCCTTGATAGTCCTAATAGAGCCAAATCAGTAGCAAGGAGATTGACGATCGAAGAGAGAGGCTTGTCCCTATTCCTGACAAGATTTATCGAGACGTATTCCGCTGTCGACCCGTCGAAGGAAGATTCAACATAAGAGCTAGGTTGTATCTTTCTTTGTATTAATTAATGATAAGCGACTTTGGTTATGGTTCCACTCGTATTGTTCATTGTGATCATGAGTTGTGTCTTCTCTGACTGATACATAATTGCATATATTGGGTTTACGCTTGTGTGTTCGTTGTATTTCTTGTGTGTGCAGGTGTTCGACCGCAACAAGTGGGAGAATTGTGATCTCCTGGAGCAAGGAAATGGGAGCGCTATCTCCTCTACGAAAAATAGTGTTGGACTTAAGGTAGGCCTTCTTCACAATTTGGTCTATTGCCATTAGGAACTTGCACCTTAGCGTGATACGATTGTTGATAGACCCGATCTGGGCTAGTAGGGATCGCCTCTGTCTGCAGAGGGGATTTACCTCTACAAAAAATTGGCGACTCCGCTAGGGAGAGATAAAAGTTTGTTGTTTGCTTTATAAACTACAGAAAAAGCCTAAAGTTAGCCAGATAGCCTTTGAAACGCTCTTGCTTTGCATTAGCGAAAGTAGATGAATGCTGCTTCAGTCAATCTCCAGTATAGTTTATGAACTGAACATTTGGAGTATTGTCTTGTCTTTTCGGTTGATTCTTGACTTTGCTTGCTTAATCAGATCTTTTGGCTGGCTCTTTTCATGTGTTTGGATTTTGTTAAGCTTCACCATCATTGGTATGTTTCTTGGATTGCTCTTTTTTTATTTTTTACATAGTAAACTTGACTGGCGCGCTTATTAGCCTGACAGTCGCACCAATTGGCGCATGTTTCCAGTGTATTACCTGCGCCAATCATGTTCTAGTGCTAGATTCAGCCTGACAGTCGTGCCAATTCTGTAAGGTGCTAGGGTTTTCTCTGTTCTGTGATTTTGGTTTCATTTTTACGACTGCCTGAGTGTTCTGAAGCCTTGTTTGACTGACTGTGGCCTTCATCCTTTGGTTGTTTTCCCTCTTCTATCGATTTCACATTCTAGCCCTAGGGCATCTAGGTGCTATAGTGTGTCAAGCCTCCCGTGGGGATTTTTGGTTTTTGTCTGTTCAGTCAACTTTGTGATTGCTTCTCTACATTCGTTTGGTGGTTGTCTATCATTTTATTGTGTTGTTTGAGTTATTGGTTTATTCCTCATTCGAATTCTACCTTCTCTCTTTTTGGGCCTAGATTACATGGTTCATTTGAGTCTTTGGGATTCTTTTGATTTGTTGGAATTTTTGTCAATTTGAGTTCTGATTGTGGTGTTTGCATTAAGTGAAATTTTCTTTCTTTTGCTCTTTTGCTACCGCTTCTCAAATAATTCATTTCATTAGTTTTCATTTGTTTAATGCACTTTGCTCTTAAACACTTAAAATACAAAAAAAAAATCTCTTTTGATGTTGATTAGTTAATGCAAATTGATTCTTTTCCGTGCTATTAATAAGAAAAGTTTTTTCCATTCGCTGTATTAGAGACATCACTGGTTGTTGTCTGGACATTTTCTTATTGTGTGAAAATCTTGTAACTCTCTCGTAATTAGCTTTCATCGAATGAAATGATATACTGTGGCATGTAGTCTGCATTTAGGAGATATTGAGACATAACACTCGCTAGGGCCTGAAAATTGAAACATAATTGAAGATTAACATTAAAATTTATTCAATTTACACTAAGGCAGCATTGAAACATTAACGAAATATTTAGAGGTCTAGGCTAGAGACGTGTTCCGGCGCCGTTAAACCTAGTAGCTGTCATTCACCTCTTAGCTTTAGATAGCACTAGCACGGACTTGTGCTCCCCGTGCTGTCGAGTATATAAAGGGAGACCCCACTAGGTTTCTATCCTTTATCCATAGGAAGCCGAGTCTGCCGCGCTATACTTGTGATACACCGGACACAACATTCGGGGAGATTGCCTGCACGTATGTTAAGTCCTTGGTTGTTTTCTCCTTCATTTTGAAACCAAGGTTTATATTGCAGTTCATGGTTATTTGGTACACCATTTTCCTAGCATTCCTGAGCAGTCATTTTGATCTTATCTGACTCCTTAAATTTGAAAAGATCACTAAGAGCTTGTCATTTCATGCTTGCTTCAAAACTGAAAGAGATAGAGTCATCTTTCATCCGTTTCTCGACTCTTAAAACATGAAATGGTGAAGTTTCTAAGTTTCAGTGAGGTAAAAAAGATCACTTGCGATCACACGCCCTGTTAGAATTTGCTTGTTGGCTGTTTGATTGTGTGCCTTTATTTTTTTTCCAGCCTGTGTGTTGTGTTTGATCTTTTCCTTTTAGCATTACTGTCACACTGGTGGAACCCTTAGTTTCGTCTACTGTTAGTCCATATACAGACGATTCATCAGAGGTCTCGCAATCCTCTGCTGAGCCACAACAACTCATTTTTTTTTGAGTTTCCTGACAGGGGACCGGTTCTATCTGAGCTTCCCTTTGGAGGACCAGTTGAGTTCAATTGGCCCTTATCTGACACTTGGTCTGTATTTAGAGTAGGGGAACATTTCCCTCCTTGTACATCGGGTTCACCTTTTATAGTTGTTGTCATTCCTCCTAGTCCTCGCCGTCTTCTAGTAAATCTAGCGGTAGGTTCAGATATGGGCTCATCCAGTTGTTCTCCTGGTGAGGAAATCCCCACGTTTGGTGAAGATTACTAGTTTTTCCCAGAAGAAAACCCCGATTTATCTGTCATGTCTTTGCCTGGTCCCTCACTTCCAGCGGGATATAGATCTTTGAGTCAGATCATGACCGTCATTTCCTCTATGGGGATATCAACTCCCTCTACGAGGCTGGTTATTCCGTCATTGGGGATGTCTCCAAGGACACCCATCATGTCATCCCCTCAGGTCACTTCAGTACCTATTAGGCCTACTATCTATGTGGCCACATCTAAACCCGCTGTTACCACTCAGTTTGTAAGGACCACGTCACTTCCCGAAGACATATATATATCATCTACTATGCCGAAGAACATTTCTCCTAAGGAGTATCATTTGTCCCTACCGTTGGAAAATCCTCTCAAGATCCCAACTGTCTGTATTTTTTGCATTGTGCACAAGATGGTACCCCTGTTTACCTTTTTTCCATACCAATATGATGAGTATGGGAATCCTTTATGTTTACCCGCTCCAGAGGCTTATCTTCATGATCAAGGTTTTCCATCTAACTAGGTTGGGCAACCCTACAACCCGCAAGGGCAACCCTTCCAGGGCCATCCTCCAGGACCACCTGGTTATCCTTATGACCCGCAAGGACAACCCTTACAATGCTATCCTTCGGGCCAGCAAGGGTTGTTATACGGTCCGCAAGGATAGTCCTACAACCCTTCAGGTCAACCTATCCAGCATCAACCTGTGGTCCAACCAGGGAAACCTCAAGGACCCACAGGTCAATTAGGGTACCAACCTAGGCTGTTGTATGGTCTTGGGGGGCAAGTCCAACCTTCACAACCTATGAAACCTCAATATCCTGTTGCTCCAAATGTTGCACATCAGTTAGGATCATCTTACGGTCCTGTTGCAAGTCAAATCGGTTACCAGGCACAACCTGGCCCCATTCCACCACAAGGCCAACCGGCCCATCCGGCTCAGCTTGGTGTCCCACATCAGCCAGGTCAACCTGCACAACCAACGCAACCTGTTTACCCGAGTCAACCTGCTCAGCCAGGTTAGCCCGTCCAGCTAGGTTAGCCTGTCCAACCAGGCCAGCCTGCACATCCTGTCAACCCTGCTCAATAGCCGATTTACTCGATGCCACAACCGAATCAACTGGTGTGCCCTAATTACCAGGCTTAGCAGGGTCCCACCTACCAGCAGCCCACTCAACCCCAAGGCAGTTACTATTGTCAAGGTCCATCTCGATCAACTTATAACCTGCCCCAAGGTTCCCATTATTACACTCAACAGCCCGACTACATCTATAATCAGCAGCCAAATCCACAGACTGCTCAAATAGGGCCGACATATAATCAAGGTCCATACTCTAGTTATCAACCCCCGTACACTAGTTACCAACAGTGATATCAGACAGGTTATATGCCCTATACCCCCTATGGTCAGAATCCTCTGGGACAGAACCCATGGGGGAAAGGATACACTCAACCAACATGGAGTACAGGTACAAGTCCTTATCGAGGGCCTGATATGCTTTTTAATCCGCAGTTGTCATTCTTGGCTACCTTGGAGTTACCAGACGTTTCTAAATTAACCAATTATCTGATTCTTCACAATCCTTATTGGCCCCCGGTTCTGACCAAGGTACCCGGCGATTGCCCTGAGTTTGAAGGTAAAGCTGGAGAGGACCCCCAAGCTCATGTAATGACCTACCATTTGTGGTGTTCGTCTAATTCTTGGGTGGATGATTCAATTCGTCTATGTCTCTTCCAGCACACTTTTATCGGTGCTGCCGCTAAGTGGTATATCGAATCACCCCGTGGCATATTTCAAGATTTCAACACGTTAGAAATGGATTTTCTGACTCACTTCCAATTACCGGTTCACTATGAAGCTGGGACGCATCTCCTGACTTCTTTGAAGCAGGATAAAGCCACCCACATATCCGATCATATTCATGAGTGGAGACGTCATCGTAGACTGATCAAGTTTGATATACCTGATCAGCTATTAACTCATTGGTTCACCACCTCCTTTGTTAACAAAATCGCTCAAGATATTGCTATGGGGGCGTGTGTGACTGAAGAACAAGCCATCGCGCGTGCCCAGTACCTGGATCTGGTGTACTCTTAGTCTGGCACACTCTATGATATTTTGACTGATGCTCCACGGCCGGGAACCTCTAAAGCACCACCTACCCGTGCGGTGGATGGTGTTATTGGTTTCGTGTCTCAAAAATCTTCAAATGGGAAGCAAAAATCCAATTCTTCCAATAAACCGAAGTACCCCTGCATTATTTGTGAAGGAGATCATTATACCAAGCATTGTCCCCGACGATTTGAAATTAGTCAAATTCTCAAAGGCTCTAAAGGGACTCCGACAGTTCTCAAAGAACCGTTCCCGTCTCAGCAGACCCAGATGGTTAAACAACCTTCTCCATCAACACCATTTGGGTCCCAGGTCTTTATGATGAATGGTGCTGCACCTGTCTCAATTGCTACGCGCTCGAAGGATTATGCTGGATCGTGTCAAGCAGCTGCGAAGGAAGTTGTGGATGGTCCACCTCCTCCTCCTGTCTCCAGTCCTTTGGAAATTTAGAAGCCTACTGCTGAACCTATTGTGAGGCCACCCTCTAAATGTGTTCTGTGAAGATATTCCTACAACCCAAATGCCCATGCTGCTCAGCACTACAATATTTTTGAGGATTTAGCACAGGCGCCTTCTGCTATGTACGCATTAGAAGTCCTTCAAAGTTTCCCTTCGCAATAGAAATCTCTGTTGTTTGTGATTGGTGGAATCGATCCCACTGATTCTAATCTTCTCACCTTCGACCTAGAAAATTTTACCCTCCGACTTCCGCATCAAATTTCTCTTGTGATCCAAGTCGGGATCAACGGCCTCAACATCCATAGGGTCATTGTGGATGAAGGTGCTTCCACCTATGTCATGTCATCTGCCTGCTGGAAGGCCATTGGCTCTCTGGCTCTTTCATCATCTCCCAATGCCTTAGAGGCATTCGATGGTCGGGAATCAAAACCCCTGGGTGTTCTAGAGAGTTTGTCGATTACATTACAAGGGAAGACAGTCAATGTAGAAGTAGAAGTAGTTGACGCCAAGATTAACTACAATATTCTTCTCGGCTGCAGTTGGACTCACGCCATGTTATGTATGCCGTCCACCCTCTTCTGAATTCTTAAGTTTCCTCATGAGGGCAAAATCATTACTGTGGATGAGTTGTCTTTCTTCACTTCATCCTCTGAGAACAATGTTCCTTACGTGGATCAAATCCCCAATCCCCCTGACAGTGTAAGAATCGGTCTCTTCAAGGACCCCATTCTCATGGGTATTTTTCCCGCGCCACCACCACACACCATTCAAGTTAATATGGTCTCTAGGTCCAACGACCCCTGGATCATCCCTTCGCCTGAACAGGTGACTGATTTTGGAGAATCGATGCCCTTAACTCCAGTAAAGATTAATTACTGTGGAATTGTTTCTGCATCCGATCCTCCTCCTTCTCAGCATGCTCCTTTGAGCATGGCTTTAGATATATATTCCCAATCCCCCTGGCTCAGCGAGGCCAACTCGACTGATCCTCTTAAAGATATTTAACCTTCTGATGAAACCATTGTTGAAACAATGTCTCTTGAGGAGCTCCCTTGGAGTGATAAACATCATCGTTCCTCCTTTATGCCCAGCCTGGGGGCAATTTCCAATTGTCTAGAGCGTGATGTATCTAGTTATCCCCCCCCCCCCTGAGCCTCCTCCATTGAGCTCACCTGAGCACAGTTCCTCTTCTTGTGCCAAGCTCCTAAAACATTGAAACAAGCTGCTACGAGGACATTTCTTTTAAGTGTGTCAACCTCATTAAAAATATTGAAACACGAGCCTGTTCAATTCGAGTTTTGTTAGATTTAGACCAAATCTCTTATGTTTTGAACCTTCACTCCATTTTCCTATGGAATGAAGCTTGGGGGCCATGTACCTCGAATTGAGACACCATGCTAGGGGGCATGCCCATCTTCCTCATTCCAAGCATAGTTTGCATATATGTTTTGATGTGTGCTTTTAATCTTGCATAAAAATAAAATGTGTGATTAAATACATTTTGTGAAATTTTGCATTGGATCGTTTGTTATGCAACTGATACATTAAATAACATTGTATTAGACATTTTCATGGCATATAAAAAACATCATCAAATGTAAATAAGATCCATCTAGATATATAGATATATGTGTCGAATAGTTTGCAGTTTGTGTACATCACATAAAATCAAAAAATATACATGTTTTTCTGATCACAGCTGGAGACAACATGTCTCTAAAAAAGTATGCATATAAAAGCCCTAGATAGTTAACCAGCATGGTGCTCGTGGTTACATGCTACCGCGTGCACCAATCACCTCAACAATCGGTGAAGGCGACTAGGCACCCCCACAGTGTGTCGTTGGTAAGCTAATGGGACATCTGCCAACCGTGCATAGTCTAGGATTCCCTGGGCAATGCCCTCCAAGTTCTGGATCAGTTCGCTCCCTTCGCCACCCTCAGATTGAGGGTCATGCGCAAGAGGGGTCCTCCGTGCAATGGGCGACATGCTTATGGGCCTCTCTGGGCCGACATCTGCATACACATAAAAGCTGTTGTTAATGGACATGTTTCAGAAAAAAAAAATTATAAATACATAAAAATAAAAAAATAATCATACCTAGCTCCTCGTCCCAGTCATCCCCCTCTGGAAATGGGAGATCTAGGTCTCCAATGAAATCGGTCCCAGCGTAGGGCTAATCCTCGACCATGATCAGTTGACGCCGTAACCACACAAAGAACTCGGGTCTCCAAGACATCTTTTGACCCCCTCCTGACCTAGGCATAAGTGTTGCCCAGTGAGCCATCCGCGGCTCCCTCGGTATCGGCTCAGCAACTATTTCCCCTTGGCCCTAGAAAATGGGTAGTCATTCCAAGATGAACGACACCAAAATGGAACCGTATCCAAACTACTTCAGTTTGGCCTTCTTACACTTTGTTAGCTGCCTTTTGATGTTGGTTGTCACTACGGTGACCCAATCAAACAATGTAGGATTCATACACTTGGAGGCTAGTAGGAGCTGCACCTTGGTTGCCTCATGCGGTGCCTGCGATCCCGCAACCCGCGCAATAGTGTGAAGCACTACTCTGAGTGCTAGGTCGCGGACAATGTGGATGTCCACTTTCTCACTTCCCAATCTTGTCTATGCCCCTGGGAAAACTCTCACCATTACTTGTTCCATCTTCTCTCCAGAAGGTCTACTACCTATCATAATGGGCACTGGGCCTCTACACTAAATTCCAGTTATAAAATAGACATCAGAGACCTCGAGTTCTAACACTTGGTCCCGAATTTTAAGCACTTCATTGTTTTCATCCCATATGTTGACCAAGTACTGTAATAGCTTAGGTTGAGCTCGTAAGCATGGCGTAAGGAAGAATTTCTTGAGACCACAGTTCCGAAGTGCATGTTAGCCACCTATAATATTTGTTATAGCAAAAGGTGGATAATATTTTTTGAGCCTTCAAAGAAAAAATTTTACTACTAAAAAGTGTTGGCTCTTAAAGAATCTTGAAGGCCTCATGCCTCTGTCCAAAATCTTCATTGCTATTCCCATTTTATACACAGAAATTCTGCTAATTTCATGAGAAAAGACTGCTGAAAAACCATCATTTTTTCCCTTCTTCCACTCAAAAATAACCTTCATTTGCTTCCCTTTTTTCTCCATAAAAACTCCCTTGTTTTCATGATTTCTTTTCTTCCCTTCATGAAAATCACTCTTACAAGGTTAAAGACTCACTCTTTAACCATACCGAAACCCCCAAATCCATTAAAAACCTTGAAAAAATTCATAAAAAATACCATGTTTTTGCATAAGGCTTAAGCCCCTTTGGGCTAAGTCCTAACCTTTTCTCCCACATGCATGTTGAGTCTCAAAAGTGTTTTCCATATTCATACATATTTCCATTATGTCATAACCATTCAGCTCTTATTCCATAGCCATTTGACCTAAAACCCTACATCAAGTAACCATTTTCATAAATATATGGGTTAAGATCATTGTTTTCCAAAGTTATATATTTGATGTATTTAAAGTGAATTTATGATTAGAAAATAGAAAATTAACATAGTTTCATATATCTATATATGTGTTATGAGTTTTGTGACATGTGTAGGTCAAAAGGAAGCTTCTAAAAGACCTTTATGTGGCCTCCCAAAGCCAAATTTGAATTTGAGTGGAGAAGATCGTGGGATCATGAGGACATGCGTCTCACTTCCTTGCTGTATTGAAACTCTAAGAGGATATGTGTCTCATTTCATAGTTGTGTTGAAAATCTAGAAAGACATGTGTCTTATCATTTCCTATTTTGATTGTAACTCTAGAGATGGAGGGAGTATTCATGACTCTATTAATGAGATAACTTCTCATATTTTGTATAAATAGGAGAAGCTTTCTCCTATCATGGGTAGTGAAAAAATAGGAGAAGAAGAGAAAAAATTAGAGAGTGTTTTGTAACAAAGCTTAAGATGGAATGGGATGTATATTTGTGAGTTTATCAATAAAGAAGCTTAGTTCTTTGATGCTGTTTTGATCACATCTTCAAGGAGTTAAGGATTACACCAAATTGGTAGCAGAGGGACCTTGCTATTCGATGAGGTTTTGCATGTTTTCTAGATAAGTCATTTTCAATTCTGTTTTGTCATATTTCCTTACTTAGATTGCTTTCTTAAATCATAGCTTTTAGCATTATGTTTCATGTCATTTGCTTAGATAAAGGATCCTCATGATATTGCAGTTAGTCTCTTTCTCAAGCTCTTCCAATACATCTCTATTAAATGAATGGGATTCAATTATGATATTTTGAGTTATTAGCATTTCATTTTCTGTTATTTAGTTAAAAATAAGATTCTCATTTGCCAGATCTATTTAGTGTTTACATTATATTTCTTTAGGCAGAGTCAGTAAGAGGGCCACAAGCTTATGGTTTCATCCTTTCTAGTAAAGGTGAAATAACCAGTAAAAGCCCCTACTGTCAATCTTTGTATAAGAAATATTTTGTTCACACAATTTCAGATCAGATTCCTCATTATACTGCAATTAGTCTCTTTCAAAATCTTTTCCAATAAACCTATAATTCATGAATGAGACTAAGTTGTAGTATTATGAGTTATTGATTGTTTTGCTTCATAGAAGATCCTTATCACATTATGATTAATCTCTTTCAAAAGATCTTCCAATAAACCTCTAACTCATGAATGAGATTTAGTTGTAATGTTATAAGTTGTTACATCATTTCTTTTATGTTTTAGGAGATCCTTATTGCATTAGAATTAATCTTTTTCACAAGTTTTTCCAACAAATCTCTAACTAAATGAATCAGATTAAGTTGTAGTGTTTTGAGTTACTTTTCATTTCATGAATGTTCATTTAGAAGTTGTAATATCCATGGATTAGGACTCTCTGCTTTTATCATTTTCTAGTTAGGAACATAATTTGCAAATAAACTCTGTTTGTATTTATTCATTAACATTTCATTTTCTCCCTTTTTGACATAAATCTAACTTCATCTTTTTAGCATAGAGTAGCATACTAAAGATCAAACATAAAAACCCCAAAACATCAATAAAACACTAAAAACAACGAAGTAAGAAAAATGGATACTTAGGAACATATAGTGCATCACACTTCATCAGTTTACTAGCCATGGTTGATAATATATGTTAGAAATTTAGGATACTAAATTGACTAAACATTTTGGCGCTGTTTTTGGAGAAGTGTAACTAGGTAGCATTATTTCTTACATCTAAAAAAATTTAAAAAAAATTTAAAAAAAAAATAATAATTTCTTGAGTATGTTCTCATCCTGCACTTTGTGTGATCTAGAGGATCAGAAAAAGAATTTTTATGTTAAAAATAATAATAAATTATGTTTTTATCATTTCATTTCATTTTACAATAAACTTTAAAAATGCTGAAAAATTTTAATTTCAATAATTGTTTTTTTTAATGAAATATATATGTATATTTTTGAATTTTTGAAAATATAATATATAATTTTATTAACAAATCAATTAAAAAAAAAAAAAAAAAACTCATGGAAATAAGACCCATGCATATGGATGAGGCTAGCCTTTGGCTTGGCTTTATGCATATATACAGTCCTTCAATCCACGCAAAGACCCATGCACTGCAATTTAAAAAAAAAAAGGAACCTTCTCTTTTCCATATTTGTTTTTCCTCAAACAATAGTTATTAGAAATCATTTTTAAAAATTTGCACACAATAAAGGTATATCACATGAAGAAACTGTTGATGAAGAGAAGATTGCAAATTGTTGATGACGATAAGATTACAAATTTCTGATGAAGAGAATATTACAAATTCAATTGTAGGGACAGACAATGGAAGTGTATCATATGAATAAATTGTTGATGAAGAGAAGATTACAAATTCAATTGCAAGGACAGACAATGGAAGTGTATCATATGAAGAAATTGCTGATGAAGAGAAGATTTCAGACTGTTGATGAAGAGAAGATTGCAGATTCCATTGCAAGTAATTGGAATGAAGGAGATCGATCTGAACTTCTCTGTGAGATACACGGAATTACACTTCAAAACCTACAAACAAAAACAAATCAAACCACAAGTAATTGCCAGAAAACGAAATGCGTAATTGTCAAAAACACCTGATTTTAAAACGAATTTTATGAGAAAACTGAAGTGAATTAGAAAAACCTAAAACATGGGTTTTTTCGGGAACGAGGTGAATTAGGTAATTTTATAAGAAATTTCTGAAATTCGTAGCCATTTGGGATAAATTCAGGGTTCTTCGGAGCACTAATTTGCAGTGTGCGTGAGAGAAAAAAGTTTTTTTTTTATGAAAACAGTCACGGTTTTATAAAATTCAATTTTGAGAAATAATCAAGGAACTGATTTCCTTATTTGAAGGAAAATGTGGCAGAATTCATGTATGGTGGCACATGATGAGCGACAAATGGATTATTTGAGGCAAACACATTATCACATGTGCATCAAATGCAAGTTGTATAAATTGAGAAGGACTCTGCCTTCATCTCCTTCATAGTTAGGAATTTTACTTTAGAAATTTCAAGCTTTTTATTTTTATCTTGCATGAAAGAGGCATTGGCATGACTTTGTTTCAAAAATATTCATAAGGACAATTATTTCATCCATGCTTTATTTCATTTAAAAAAAAAAAAAAAAAAACTTCTTAATAATGGTTTGCAGGACAATTGGAAGATTATTTAGATGATTTATAAACATTTGGCATTAATATTGTTGATGTGTATTTTTATATAAAGTTTTAACTTGCAGAACACAACAAATCTTTGTGATTCCAATTGTTTTACTAAGCACAATGCATGAAGTCATCCGACAATAGGGAGTTGATTTATTTTTCATGGTTATTCTTTAAAAATGGATTGTTATTAATATCATGAATTGGACCAAATATAGAACTTTTTGATTTACCTTAATCTGTTTCATTTGAAATTTAATTTTTGTGTAAGAATCAAAAAGAAATTAGCTACTTCTTTTTTAACACACTTATGTTCTTTATGTCAAGTTTTTTTTGCAGATTTGGGATGATCGAATGATCATTGAAGGAAACTAATTGTGCACATGATTGGTTTTCAAAAGACCTATTTCATGAGAAACATAATAACAAGTCCATGTTCATATCCTTCAAGACCATTACTTTTCCTCTCTTTTTGAATTGTAAATCCAACAAAGAAATTCAAAGCAAACCACCATTATTTCCCCAACAAGAGTTAGTTGTTCATTTTCCTTCATTCACATACACTTTCCATTACTTTTTGTCTACTCCACAAATAAAAGCAAGAAGTTCACCTACATGCTTATTTCCCATTGTCATTTTCCATTTTTCATTGTCCATTTCCATTTTCCTTTTCCTATCCTTTTCATTTTGCAAATAAACATTGCTTCAATGCAAACTATTGAATCCATAGTCCTTCAAAAATTATTCTTTCATGCTCGTGTTAGATGATGGAGGATTCCTTAAGGCCTTCCTTCTAACAATTCTTGGCCTATCGACATCAGCACATTATCTAGGTCCAAGACTAGAGTCCTTAATAGTACCTTGAAGCTTGTATGCATTAATGACAAGTTCTCTCGCTGACAATCATGAGAATACATCAATGTCCCTTGATCGTCAGATCTTGCAAGTAGCTCGACATCAGCCCATCTATTCGCACTTTGCAAGATGTACTTAGGTACCTTGGCACTCATTGACATTAATGGTGAGTTTGCCTCACATTGGTTAATGACATTCATCAATGGTCGGTAATCCAATGACTTCTCTTCATGCTCGACATGAACACATTTATTCGCATGACTAGAATTGTACCAGTGGATTTTGTAACAATTGAAGACTGCATCATTTTAGCAGTTTGTAGCATGAATCAATTTGTATCAGCAGCAATAAAGATCTCAATCTTTCCATCAGCACAAAGAGAACAAAGAGAATAAAGAAGCAGATCAAATTCATTTGTTTACATAGTTCCTGATCTAACAACATCAACAGCCACACTCTTAAGTATACACAACTCATCCACATTTAAGGTAAGTGAAGGGACGTGGTTTTCTAATTTTTAGTCATATAATTAATTAGAATGCTAAAATTGTAACTTTGGAAAAATTCCTCACTCATTTTTTTACATTGTCATATATTTAGTTGGGCGGGGGAAGCGACATCATTTCATATCCACATGTCATACACTATCACACATTTTCATTTCATTTCCACCCACATATACTTCCCAACCAACTATTGTTGCAACATGATCCAAAATATTATATGCCTTGCAAATGATCAATTCATTGATGGAGTATTTGATTCTAAATGTTTTCATGAACTTTGATGCAACAAAGAAAATAAAGCATTGTTACACAAGAATCATTGCTAAAAAAAAAATCGGTTGTCACACAAGAACCAACCATATATAAAAAAATGTTGCAATCAAATGTATTATACTTTGCCAAAAGAAAATATTATAAAAAAATTTTGAAACGAATCTACATGAGTCAAAACTCATAAAATATCAACTCATGGACAAATGAATCATTGCAATCGTTGCATGAGGACATGCAACAACTTCAGTTGGGGGGTATGTTGAGTCTCAAAAGTGTTTTCCATATTCATACATATTTTCATATTTCATAACCATTCAGCTCTTATTCCATAGCCATCTGATCTAAAACCCTACATCAAGTAACCATTTTCATAAATATATGGGTTAAGATCCTTGTTTTCCAAAGTTATTTATTTTATGTATTTAAAGTGAATTTATGATTAGAAACTAGAAAATTAACATAGTTTCATATATCTATATATGTGTTATGAGTTTTGTGACATGTATAGGTCAAAAGGAAGCTTCTAAAAGACCTTTATGTGGCCTCCCAAAACCAAATTCGAATTTGAGTGGAGAAGATCATGGGATCATGAGGACATGTGTCTCACTTCCTTGTTGTATTGAAACTCTAAGAGGATATGTGTCTCATTTCATAGTTGTGTTGAAACTCTAGAAAGACATGTGTCTTATCATTTCCTATTTTGATTGTAACTCTAGAGATGGAGGGAGAGATTCATGGACTCCCGTTAATGAGATAACTTCTCATATTCTGTATAAATAGGAGAAGCTTTCTCCTATCATGGGTAGTGAAAAAATAGGAGAAGAAGAGAAAGGATTAGAGAGTGTTTTGTTACAAAGCTTAAGATGGAATGGGATGTAGATTTGTGAGTTTATCAATAAAGAAGTTTAGTTCTTTGATGTTGTTTTGATCACATATTCAAGGAGTTAAGGATTACACCAAATTGGTAGCAGAGGGCCCCTGCTATTCGAGGAGGTTTTGCATGTTTTCTAGATAAGTCATTTTCAATTCTGTTTTGTCATATTTCCTTACTTAGATTTCTTTCTGAAATCATAGCTTTTAGCATTATGTTTCATGTCATTTGTTTAGATAAATGATCCTCATGATATTGCAGTTAGTCTCTTTCTCAAGCTCTTCCAATACATCTCTATTAAATGAATAGGATTCAATTGTGATATTTTGAGTTATTAGCATTTCATTTTCTGTTATTTAGTTAAGAAGAAGATTCTCATTTGCTAGAACTATTTAGTGTTTACATTATATTTCTTTAGGCAGAGTCAGTAAGAGGGCCAGAAGCTTCTGGTTTCATCCTTTCTAGTAAATGTGAAAAAACCAGTAAAAGCCCCTACTGTCAATCTCTATATAAGAAATATTTTTTTCACACAATTTCAGATTAGATTCCTCATTATACTACAGTTAGTCTCTTTCAAAATTTGTTCCAATAAAACTCTAATTCACGAATGAGACTAAGTTGTGGTATTGTGAGTTATTGATTGTTTTGCTTCATAGAAGATCCTTATCACATTATGATTAATATCTTTCAAAATCTCTTCCAATAAACCTCTAACTCATGAATGAGATTTAGTTGTAATGTTACAAGTTGTTTCGGCTTTTCTTTTATGTTTTAGGAGATCCTCATTGCATTAGAATTAATCTTTTTCACAAGCTCTTCCAAAAAATCTCTAACTAAATGAATCAGATTAAGTTGTAGTGTTTTGAGTTACTTTTCATTTCATGAATGTTCATTTAGAAGTTGTAATATCCATGGAGTAGGACTCTCTGTTTTTATCATTTTCTAGTTAGGAACATAATTTGAAAATAAACTCTGTTTTTATTTATTCATTAACATTTCCTTTTCTCCCTTTTTGACATAAATCTAACTTCATATTTTTAGCATAGAGTAGCATACTAAAGATCAAACATAAAAACCCCAAAAAAATCAATAAAACACTAAAACAACTAAGTAAGAAAAAGGGATAATTAGGCACATATAATGCATCACACTTCATCAGTTTACTAGCGCTGGTTGATAATTTATGTTAGCAATTTAGGATACTAAATTGACTAAACAATGCCCACACCCTGGAAACCAGCGCTAATCCTGTTCGGTGCTTATCGCATCAGAAATTTTCAAATGCGTGATTCTTTGCCCTGTTCTGAAGTTCCGATGCGATTAAGCTTTGCATCATATAAACTCCAATGCGATTAGCCTTTATATAAATATACCATGGGCCTGCCTTCGCGCTTAAAACATTGAAAAATTTTTCCCGATCTGCTTTTTCCTTTGTAAAACCCAAAAACCCATTTATCCAAAATTTTGATCTAATATGTTAAACTCATGTGTTAATATAAAAATGGTTAGATTAAAAGACCGATCGCGCAATCGCGTCGAAAGAATTCACAAATGGGTTGATTGAAAATGCTGCATCAAAATTTTTCGATGCGATTAGGGCCTATATATATTAACTCCCCCCTGCCTTTTTGTTTCATATGAATTTCCCCCGGGACCAAGTGTCAAAGTATCGAACTGCTCAATCGCATCGCAATATTTCAATGGGTTGATTGAAAGACCAAGCCCAAGGCTCCGATTGTGATTGGCCCCTTTGAATATATATGCCCCGGGCCCATTACGTTCCATATAACTAAAGGCCCCGCAGTTGAACGCCTCTCCACTTTATATATATATCCCACCCTGATCCATAAAAAACCTTTGTTTTAGTTAAACTTTGGGTTTTATATATTATAAGGGTTTTTCCGCTAGTGCGTTTCAAAAACAAATCCCCGCCGTTGATCATGAGACGATCAAATGACCAGCGCTCATCACATCGCTCTTCTCAATCGCATCACATTTCTCAATCGTTGTGTTATATTTCTTCCTCTGATTGACATCCTTTTGATTCAGTCTCCCCTGCTGATCTAATCTTATGATCGATGGTCTAAGCCACATTGCATCACAACTTTCGATCGGTGTTTTTTCTTACCACCCCCGATTGCGATCCCTCGATTGCGATCCTCCAATTAGATCTGGACCATCCACATGTCCAGATCGGACGGTCCAAAATCACCCTATCTCGTCCATTTCCTCGCTCTTCTTTGACCTCCTCCAAAAAAAATCTCCACTGTTGGATGCTTTCATCCAACGGCTACGCTCCTTCCCCGCCTTCTGAAGCAATTAAACCTAAATTGCAGGATTTTCTAATATTTTGTGTATATTTGAAGGGATAAATGGTTTTTCGTTATAATGAAAGAAAAGTCAGAGGCCGGGAAAGACATTTCTTGTGCCTTTGATTCATCAAAAGAAGCCATTCGCAGGGTTCAAGATCTATGTTTCGTCAATGCTCTATGAGCATTGATGCCGTGAAGAGACCTGTGCGGCTTGCACATCGACAAGACACTGTGATTTAAATCACATTCAAAAGAGTATCGGTTTTTGAAGAGATAGCACAGCAGAATGAAGATTGAAGACATATTTTGGGAATTACGACTAAGAATGATTATCAAAAGCCTAATTCCTAGAATTAAAACACCATTAAAAGTAAATCATAAGTGTTTAATAGACAGAAAGGCCTCCACCATCACATTTGAGGCGAATTGATTCCTCTCGGCTACCACAGAGCCACCTGTTGCCTCAAACCATTCAAACAGAGGCCGAAGTTATTGATTAAGAAAATATCTGCCTCACAACGTAGCCAAGCAATTAATTCCACTAAAGAAACTAATGCAAACAAATATCAACGGAGTTATTTCGTCCTGGATAGAGCCTAAAAGTCAATAAAGCTCCCACCGAGCTTTGATATTAATTGTAAAATAGTTAATACAGTGAAAAACCTGTAAAATTCATCATAAATCCCTTCAAAGGCCGAGAAGTCATCACTCTGTATTAATTGTCCTTAAGATCTTTTGTTAAATCTCACCTCCTCATACTTTTATAAATACTTCTATAGAAGATGAGAAAGGGGTTGGTTGCAGAACTTTGAAATACATTCTGAGCTTAAAAATTCTGACTTTAAATAGTGTTCACTGGCCCTTGGAGCTTTGTTTGTGTTATTTCTTTTAGGCTGGATAGTGAAGATGATTACTGAACTGAAACATTGGACCTGAGTACTGTAACTGGTTTGAGATCAATAAACAAGTTGTTTCTTGGGATCTTGGTCTATATCACTGGTGAAATGCCCCTTATTTGTTATTTTTTTCCTTTATGTATGTAATATTGTTCACTATTCTCTGATAAAGAACAACATTTATAGAGTTAGGACTTGCTGTACATCAGTAACCTTCTCTGACTGAAAACCTTATCTCAAATTTTTCCTCCAAATTGTTTATTTAAGAATGATTTAATACAGTTTAAGCAGTTAGGAATGCTGGAGTTCCCTCGTCCTAATATTTTCTTTAAACATTGTTCTTGAAAGTTATTTCCTTATTTTCTTATTAAAGTTAGACTAGAAAAGTGATGGTTAGCCCTGTTTCTAGCTTCTATTCTCCAAAAGCAGATTCTGAAAGTTTCCCTTGGTGTTGACTAAAAGAAGAATAGGTTTAAAAGTACTTTATCTGATCTTAAGTTTACACTCTGTCTTCTCTTATATGTTTTCATACTTTATGAAGGTAATTATGTGGATTACTGGTTTGTCTGTCAATTAAGCTGCTTTAATACAAACCTTCCCAAGAGGTCAATGGTTAGCCCTGCCATTGGTTGGTTTTAAACAGTTACTTAAGAGGATTTTCTTGTTTGGACTGACTATAAATCCTTTGTGAAATTGTTATCAGTTTCCACCTCTCCAACACCTTATTGTTCCCATTCCATCATTTAAATCTCGATAATCTTGTGATGTAGATGACTTGCCCCTTGGATCACTCTTGATGTTGTTGCTCAATTAAAGCCCTGTTATGACTCCATAGCCCAATGGAATTAAAACCAGCGTTATATCTATCTTTTTAGCCTAGCTCTTCTATTCACTTGAAACTTCTCACCTTTGAAACTCTTTGCACTTAGGATTTTCCGTCTCAAATAGTATTCATGCTCAACCATCCAAAAAACAAAACAAACCCTTGGCCTTCATAACTAGCCTAATATTATTACCCCAAATTTCAAAGACAAATCTATCTTTGCACTTATTAGAGAGATCCCTCTCTGGATTTAGGAGAGCTAGATCCTAGAACCCCAAATTTGGTTGAAACGATGTTGTTTCTGTGATCGGACTTTGCCAATCTTGTTGATTATAGATTCCTAACATTTCTGGCGACTCCACTGGGGATTCAAACCCATAGTCATTTTCATTTTTATAAAACCTTGTGAGTTAAAAGAAACCTTTTCAAGCACTACCTAAGAGAGGTAATCACAGTAAAACTTGTTTGAATCAGTGACAAACTAGGTAGACCCTAGGATTCCCTTAAGTCTTTATCTAAACTTTGAAAGATCAGTTGGCTTAGCCATAAGAGTAAACTGTCTTTGTCTCATAACCGTAGCTAAGTTTTGAAACAGAATTAGGATATTCTTAAAAACCATACAACTAAAAAATAACTCAGAAAAACCTAAAAATATTTCAGATTGGTATCCAATAAACATGGCGGTGGACCATAAAACCTTTTACCTCCTTAGGGGGTAAAAACTTCCACTTGGCAACTCCACAATCCTGAACAGACCTTAAGACTCCACTGGGAAGAACCCTTATCATTATAATATCCTTCAAACTCAGTCAGAAGACTACAAGATTAAATTCTTTGCAAAACAGACTAGTTAACCCCTTAAAGATTGTCATACCTAGTTGAAATTGTCTTGTTTATTTGGGTCTGAAAAACACAACATAGTGGCTCCAAGAAAGATTCACACTAGAGCCTATCCTGACCCTGATCCACCTGAAGTAGTTGACAACCTAGAAGGTACCCTTAGGAATCCTCCTAAGATTAAATTATTAACTGTTTTTAGATCACCCTTGAGAGCTAATTCAGTTCCTGAAAATCTTTCAGCTCTACAACAATCTCAATTTGACTTAGTAAACCCATTTAGAACTAGGTCTCTTGGTGATTTAGATCAGTTATATTCTGAGTCTTCACTATCATCTCCTGAAACAAGTGAACCTCTTGGTAGCAGAGAAACAACACCTCCTAATTTACATTTCCTTCACAACCTAGGTGTCTCTCATCCAAGATCAGCTCAGTAATTTATTCCTGGTCCATCCACTTCTGATCACCCTACATCCACTGTTCAAACCACTCCACTTCAACCCACTTTTCCTGTTGCTACTCCACTCCTTTTGAATCCACCCCCACCACATATCATGGCAGCATGGTATGCTCCCTTAGTCCTTCCTACACCATTAGTCAATCTTCCACAGGACTATCAGTCCAAAATTCCATTATATGATGCTAGCAATGCTACAATTGCATCACAACATGTGGATAAGATGAATGACTACTTTGACATAAATGAAATTGATGATGATTCTTTCAAGCTTAAATTATTTTCTCAGAGCTTTGGGGGATAAGTAAGAAAATGGTTCAAAGGTTTAGCCCCCCATAGTATTAGTGATCTCCAAGCCTTCCATAAAACATTCTTAAACAAATGGGAAGTAAATAAAAACCCTCTCCAATTCCTTTCTGACTACAAGAACCTCCATAGAAAGACTGGGGAAAGTGTGCAAGCTTATTGCACTAGATTCAATAGTGTGTATAATGCACTTTCCCCAGAACTAAAACCTCCACAGGGCTCATCTTGAAACAAGTTTATTGAAGGGTTTGACTCTGACATGACCTATCAACTGAGAGAGAGAGATTTTGCAACTCTTGAATATATGAAAAAAGGTGCTCTTTCTGTGGAAGTCAACTTAATGGAGAAGAGAGCAAGAATGAAAAATGAAAAGAGAGTGTCTTTTAGAGAGGAAAACACACCTTCTACTTCCAACTCAAAAATGGAAAAAATTATGGAGGGGATGATGAAAGAGATGAGCATAATTAAGAGAGCACAAGAAAGCCAAAACCAAACTGCTCCTCAAAATATAAACCAGAACCAGAATCAAAATTTTAGAAGGAACCAACCTCCAAACAGACCTCGGGAATATGATCAACAAATCACTCCTCCCTTTCATCAAAACTATGTAAGTGGGGTTGAGTAAACAGATGAAATAGCAGAGGAGGATGATATCAACATGTTGGGGATAGACAATGATGACTTTGAGATTCATTATGATAGAAAACAATGTCTATACACACCTTATGATGACAGAAGAGATGATGATGAAAATTATTATGAAGACATGGAAAATGTCATCATAGAACCTCAAAAAGAATATGACCTTAGAAGAAAAACCAGTCAATAGACCCCCAACAAAAAAACCTCTGACAAATCTTCACAAAACAGCACTACAACCAAGCCTAGAGTTATCAAACAAAAGGATAAAACAATGGTTGTAATGTTTGGTAATGATAAAGAGAAAAACACTCAAAACAAAGAAAAACAGAGTGCAAACCTTAGTAGTACTAACACTTTAGCTAGTACTCTTGTGAAAACAATTTTGTCAAGTATAAATAAAACAAATGAGCAAGTTGATGTTGCTAATAGAGTGACAGCTAATAAGGCTGAAACCAACACTCTAAAGAGCCAGATCCCTTTCAGCCTGAAGCAGGAAATTTCAAAAATAAAAATCTCTATTCCCTTGACTGAGTTAACTGCCCAACATGTATATAGAACCCAAATTTTGAAGGCTTTGAAAATAGAAGAAAATGAGGACACAGTTAATCTTAATGATGACTAGCCCGAGCTGATTTTTGGTCCTAAGATTGAAGTTAGATATCAAGAGGGAGTTGGTCCTCCCTTTTATGTGAGTTTAAACGTTCATGACAAAATTTTGCACAACGCTATGCATGACTCCAGGGCCTCTCATAATTTAATGCCAAAGGCTGTAATGGAGATTCTGGGTCTAGAAATCACCAAACCTTACAAAGACCTGTACTCCTTTGATTCTAGCAGAGTAAATTTTTTAGGATTAATCAAAGACCTCTATGTTAACTTAGCCCAAATTCCAGCCAAATGTTTAGTCATGGATATTTTTGTGGTTGATGTACCCCCAAAGTATGGAATGTTATTATCAAGATCTTGGGGGGCTAAGTTACAAGGGACTATGAAAATGTACATGACCTATGCGACTATCCCTGTTTTCAGTCAGAATAGAAGACTTTACAGGGAGTCCCATATGAAATTCACAGTTACAAGTCAAGACAAACCACAAAATGCTCCCCTGTATTCTGTAACTATAGGCCTTGATTCTTTTATTATGTTTAATGATGAAACACTTGGTGAACAAGTCACTTTAACAGGATTAACGAACGACAGGGAGGAAGAGGAACACAATGCAGAAATGTTAAAACAGTTTGCTGCATTTGAAGACATTAGCAAACTAAACAAAGGTCTTGAACTACAGGTCATGCGTCCTTCACTTTTAAACTTGGACACTAAAGAAAACGACCCTCAAATGAATGCAAATCTGGGGGAATCAAAACAAATACAACTAAGTGCTGAGTTTCCACAACAAACTTTGAGCATGTTAGTTGAAGAGGACAGTAACCAGGATGAAACTAAGAAATTTCCTCTATGGAGTATGTATTTTGATGGATCCTACACGAAGAACAATGCTGGTGCAGGTGTCTGGATTACTAACACTGAAAACAACCACACAGAATGTATTTCCTATACATTAAACTTTCAGTGTTCCAATAACATAGCAGAATATGAATCCCTTCTCCTAGGCTTACGTTTGTTGAAAAAGATAGGAGCCAAAAGAATTAAAGTTCACGGGGATTCAGAGTTAGTTATTAGACAGGTCAATGGGGAGTATAACACAAATCATCCTAGACTCAGGGCCTACCAAAATGATGTCATGGACCTTTTGAAAACATTCAAAGAATCCAAACTATTTTTTGTCCCAAGAAGAAGAAATATTGTGGCCCACAACTTACCCTTTGTAGCTAGAACATGCTTAACGCCATATAACACCAAAGACTACACAACTCAGATAAAATTTAGACCTGCTGTGCCTAATAATGAGAAGTATTGGCAGGTGTTTGACAATGACAAACAAATATAAGACTTCATGCAATTCAAAAATGAATTCGAACTAAACGGTTCGGACTCAGACTATGAAATAGACTGCAAGGAAGAAAATTTTCTTAATGAAGAAGAACCATCTCTTGAACTTGCTAATATAAACCTGTTATCTAGCAAAATTGAAAGCGAAAAAGAAATGAATGTAGAATTTGAAACAAAGGATTTAGAAACTCTGCACTCTAAAGATGAAAATTTTCCTAAGGGTTTGGCCCCTTTAGAAGAGTTGTTCAATTTTAACGTGTGGCGAATAAACTGAAACTGGAACCTGTAGAGATTTAAGTGGAAGATTGTAATATTGGCAGTGAAATTAAGCCAAAAATGATTAAACTGTCCAAGACTTTACCGGCTCACATTAAACTTAAATACATCGAGCTGTTTAAAGAGTTCTCTGATGTTTTTGCATGGAGTTACAAAGATCTTAAATCATACGACACTGAAATAATACATCACAAAATTCCCCTCAAAGAAAACCAAAAACCATTCAAACAGAAACTATGCAGAATAAACCTTGTCCAGTTACCATTGGTTTAGAAGGAGATAATTAAAATGTATGATGCTGATATTATTGTCCCTGTTAGATATTCTGAATGGGTATCTAATCTAGTGTCTGTTAGGAAGAAAACTAGAGAAATCAGGCTTTGTATAGACTTTAGAGACTTAAACAAAGCTTCATTAAAAGACAACTACCCTTTACTCAAGATGGATCATATTTTACAAAGGGTGGTAGGGTCTAAAATAATTTCTTTGCTTGATGGCTATTCAGGGTACAATCATATTTTAGTCCACTCTACTAATCAATTAAAGACAACCTTTACTACACCATGGGGCACTTTCATGTATGTGAAAATGCCTTTCGGTCTAATGAATGCTGGAGAAACTTTTCAAAGAACCATGGACATAACATTCTCAGAGGAACTAGGCTTCTTCATCATTATCTATCTTGATGATGTTACTGTGTTTTCAAAAACAGATGAAGAGCACGTAGAACATTAAGAAAGGTTTTTGAGAAGTGCAGAAAGTTTGGGATATATTTAAACCCTAAGAAGACACTATTTGGTCTCCAAGAAGGTAAACTTCTTGGGCACATTATTTCGGAAGAGGGTATAAAGATAGATACCAAGAGGATTGAGGCCATATTGCAAATCTCTCATCCTAGAAACATTAAAGAGTTGCAGTATTTCATCGGAAAGATTAACTTTTTGAGAAGTTTCATCCCCAACATGGTTTAGCTCCTTAGGAATATCACAAACATGTTAAAGAAGGAGCAAGGGGTAAAATGGACCTTGGAAGCAAATAATTCCTTTGAACTGGTGAAACAAGCATTAACCAAAACACCGATTCTTATAAGTCCTGATTTTTCAAAAGATTTTTATATTTTTTCATTTGCATTAGAACATACCATAGCTACTGTCCTTTTGCAGAAAAATCCACAAGGACAAGAGTAGCCTATTGCATTATTTAGTAAGGCATTGAGGGATGCCTCTTTGAAGTATAACATTATGGAGAAGCAAGCTTTTTCTTTGGTTAAAGCTTTGAAAGACTTTAGGGTGTACGTCCTTCACTCACACATCATTGCCTTCGTCCCAAACTTAGTTGTTAAAGACATTATAACACAGGACCCAGATGGTAAGAGAGGTAAGTGGATTGCTATTATTCTTGAATATGATTTAGAGATAAAACCCACTAAACTCATCAAAGGCCAAGGTATAGCCATATTAATGGCTGAATCAAATTTTGAATTTCTTGTTATTAATATGATTAATGCTTTGGATGAACAAGAAGAATTTTCAACTCCTATAGTTGAAGATCATTTTATGAATTCTCCTTGGTATGCTGATATTATTTATGTTTTTCTTAAATTGAATACACCTCCTGGTTTGACAAAAACAAAGGCAAGGTTCCTAAAGTTAAAAGTTGTAAAATATTGCTTTATAGATAGATGTCTTTATTGGAAAAATGAAAGTGGTGTATTGCTTAAATGTTTGCCTGAGTTTGATGCAGAGAAGGTTAAATACCAGTTCCATGAAGGAGAGTGAGAAGATCATTTGTACTGGAAGACAATAGCCAACAAAATTTTGAGGGTTGGTTTCTATTGGCCTACTCTTTTCCATGATGTGCATAAGATGATCACGTCTTGCCATAAATGTCAACATTTTAAAGGAAAAAGAAAACTGTTACCTATACCTCTGCATCCAATCACTATTGAGGCCCCATTTCAACAGTGGGGACTTGACTTCATAGGATAAATCCATCCCTCATCTTCTGCCTAGCATAGATGGATTCTCACTGCCACAGACTATTTCACTAAGTGGATAGAAGCCGTTCCTTCTAGGCAGGCCAATGATTCAGTTATCATAAGATTTATGGAGACTAATATTCTCTCCAGATTTGGCTTTCCTACCAATATTATCATTGATAACGCAACAAAGTTTGGATCAAAGAAGATGGTTGAGTTTTGTCATAGATATCATATAACATTGGGGCATTCCACGGCTTATTACCCCCAGGGTAATGGACTTACAGAATCCTCAAATAAAAGCTTAGTGAACATAATCAAGAAACTATTGGAGGACAATAAAAAGTCTTGGCACACAAAGCTGGTTCATGCACTTTGGGCTGACAGATTGACTTTGAAGAAATCTATTGGTATGTCACCTTTCTAGCTTGTGTATGGTACTGATGAAATTTTTCCAAACAACCTTGGTGTACCAGTAATGAAGTTGATTCAAGAATTACAAACTGAAGAAAATGACATGATCAGAAGAATAAACCAGACCATTCATATTCAACAAACCAGATAGAAATTTTATAACAAAGCATTGTAGAAACAGATCAGCATTAAAAAGCTTTTTGACAGAAGAACAAAGGCCAACAATTTCAAGATTGGGGACAAAGTTTTAAAATGGGACTCAAGAAAGGAAGAAAAGGGAAAGCATGGAAAATTTGACAACTTATGGCTTGGCCCTTACTCTATTCACTCAGCTGCTGGTAACAATGCATTTTTCTTGCAGGAGTTGAATGGATCAGAATTGTTTGGGGGTCCTGTCAATGGCAGAATTCTCAAGCATTACTTCTCTTGATCAATGCTATGTTTTGAATCCTTTTTTATATTTTTCATTATAAATAATTCATCCACCATTGCATTCAAATTTAGAAAAAATAAAAAATATAAAAACAAAAAAGGAAAGAAAAGAGGGCAGATTGTGAAAAACAAGAAAGGTATAGCCCCATACCAAAAAAGAGAAACAAATTCTGAAAGTGTGCAAGCTTAAATGCCACTCTTGAATAACACACTTCTAGTTAGTCAAACAGCCTAAACTTGACTTATTAGCTTTAAATTTTTTGTTGATAGGATAGTGAATTCGATTTGCAAAACTATTTAATCTTGGTTTATCAGTAGATAGTTTAGGATAGAAATTAAAGGTTCAAACAAAATCAAAATCTGAACCTAAGGTTTCAAAAAGAAATGACTCAAATCTGTTTTATTTTTTTGAGTAAAAAAGAATTAAATCTGGTTCTAATTAGATCAAAATCTGAACCAGTTGATAGAAAGAAAAACAACTCAAAACAAGAGTCAAAACAAAGCTGTAAAGGAAAGGGAAGGCCATGATGAAAAATTTTCAGATCTTAATCCTCCATTTTTTATTTAATTTTCTGCGAAATAAATGTCTATGTGCAGCTTGTCTTTCATGCCATGGACCAGGATCAAGTTAGACTGTTTAACCTTGACTTGAATTCTTTTTAAATTTCTTTTGTAGAAATTAGAGAATAAAATCCGTTAGACTGTTTAAACCTAACAGATTGATAGAATAGGTAGAGAATCATATGGTCTCAACTGTTTAATCTGAGTCCATGGAAAAATAAGGAGTAGAAATAGATTATATTTCCTATTTTCAAAAGAATAAAATGTTGTGAAAATATTTTTCCAATCCAAGTGCACTCTAACGAAGAAAAAATGCTAGATCAGTATGATTGGATAGGTAGAAAGTTTGTATTGGTGAAGGTCCATTGTTTTTATAGCTGCTAATATATTCTCAAAGAATATCATCCCAGTAAAGGAAGGGAAGCCCAATGGATCAGGCACAGGTCAGCCTCCCAGAGAATGCAAGTCTGAAGTTCTTGATGCCTCCAAGAAGGCATCATCCCCAAGTGGAGCCACTGTTAGCCACCTATAATATTTGTTATAGCAAAATGTGGCTAAGAATTTTTGAGCCTTCAAAGAACAAATTTTATTACTAAAAGGTGTTGGCTCTTGAAGACTCTTGAAGGCCTCATGCCTCTGTCCAAAATCTGCATTGTTGTTCCCATTTTATACTTAGAAATTCTGCTAATTTCATGAGAAAAGACTGATGAAAAACCATCATTTTTTCCCTTCTTCCACTCAAAACTAACCTTCATTTTCTCCCCTTTTTTATCCATAAAAACTCCCTTTTTTTCATGATTTATTTTCTTCCCTTCATGAAAATCACTCTTACAAGGTTAAAGACTCACTCTTTAACCATACCTAAACCCCCAAATCCATTAAAAACCTTGAAAAAATTCATAAAAAATACCATGTTTTTTCATAAGGCTTAAGCCCCTTTGGGCTAAGTCCCAACCTTTTCTCCCACATGCCCACACCCTGGAAACCAGTGGTAATCCTGTTCGATGCTTATCGCATCAGAAATTTTCAAATGCGTGAGTCTTTGCCCTGTTCCGAAGTTCTGATGCGATTAGCCTTTATATAAATATACCGTGGGCCCGCCTTCGCGCTTAAAACATTGAAAAAATTTTCCCGATCCACTTTTTCCTTTGTAAAACCCAAAAAACCCATTTATCCAAAATTTTGATCTAATATGTTAAACTCACGTGTTAATATAAAAATGGTTAGATTGAAAGACCGATCACGCAATCGCATCGAAAGAATTCGCAAATGGGTTTATTGAAAAGGTTGCATCAAAATTTTCCGATGTGATTGGGGCCTATATATATTAACTCCCCCCCGCATTTTTGTTTCATATGACTTTCCCCCGGGACCAAGTGTCGAAGTCCCAAAGCGCTCAATTGCATCGCAATATTTCAATGGGTTGATTGAAAGACCAAGCCCGAGGCTCCGATTGCGATTGGCCCCTTTGAATATATATGCCCCGAGCCCATTATGTTCCATATAACTAAATGCACCACAGTCGGGCGCCTCTCCACTTTATATATATATCCCGCACCGATCCATAAAAAACATTTGTTTTAGTTAAACTTTGGGTTTTATATATTATAAGGGTTTTTCCGCCAGTTCATTTCAAAAACTAATCCCCGCCATTGATCATGAGCTGATCAAATGACCAGCGCTCATCGCATCGCTCTTCTCAATCGCATCGCATTTCTCAATCGTTTTGTTATATTTCTTCCTCCGATTGACATCCTTCTGATTCATTCTCCACCATTGATCTAATCTTAAGATTGACAGTCTGCGCCACATCGCATCGCAAATTTCGATCGGTGTTTTTTCTTACCACCCCCGATTGTGATCCTCTGATTAGATCTGGACCATCCACGTGTCCAGATCGAACGGTCCAAAATGACCCCATCTCATCCATTCCCCCGCTCTTCTTTAACCTCCTCCAAAATAAATCTCCACCATTGGATGCTTTCATCCAACGGCTACGCTCCTTCCCCGCCTTCTAAAGCAGTTAAACCTAAATCACAGGATTTTCTAATATTTTGTGTATATTTGCAGGGATAAATGGTTTTTCGTTATAACGAAAGAAAATTCAGAGGCTGGGAAAGGCATTTCCTGTGCCTTTGATTCATCAAAAGAAGTCGTTCGAAGGGTTTAAGATCTATGTTTCATCGATGGTCTATGAGCATTGATGTCGTGAAGAGACCTGTGCGGCCTGCACATCGACAAGACACTGTGATTTAAATCACATTCAAAAGAGTATCATTTTTTGAAGACATAGCACAACAAAATGAACATTGAAGATGGATTTTTTGAATTACGGCTAAGAATGATTATCAAAAGCCTAATTCCCAGAATTAAAACACCATTAAAATAAAATCATAAGTTTTTAACAGACAGAAAGGCCTCCACCGTCACATTTGAGGCGAATTGATTACTCTCGGCTACCACAGAGCCACCTGTTGCCTCAAACCATTCAAACAGAGGCTGAAGTTATTGATTAAGAAAATATCTGCCTCACAGCACAGTCAAGCAATTAATTCCACTAAAGAAACTAATGCAAACAAATATCAACGGAGTTATTTCGTCCTCGATAGAGCCTAAAAGTCAATAAAGCTCCCACCGAGCTTTGATATTAATTGTAAAATAGTTAATACAGTGAAACACCTGTAAACTTCATCATCGAGCCCTTCAAAGGCTGATAAGTCATCACTCTGTATTAACTGTCCTTAAGATCTTTTGTTATATCTCACCTCCCCATCCTTCTATAAATACTTCTGTGGAAGATGAGAAAGGAGTTGGTTGCAGAACTTTGAAATACATTACGAGCTTAAAAATTCTGACTTTAAATAGTGTTCACTGGCCCTTGGAGCTCTTTTTGTGTTAGTTTTGTTAGGCTGGATATTGAATATGATTGTTGAACTGAAACATTGGACCTGAGTACTGTAACTGGTTTGACATCAATAAACAAGTTGTTTCTTGGGATTCTGGTCTATATCACTGGTGAAGTGCCCCTTCTTTTTTATTGTTTTCCTTTATGTATGTCATATTTTTCACTATTCTCTGATAAAGAACAACATTTATAGAGTTAGGACCTATTGTACATCAGTAACCTTCTCTGACTAAAAATCTCTATCTCAGTGTTTTCCTCCAAATTGTTTATTTAAGAATGATTTAATACAGTTTAAGTAGTTAGGAATGCTAGAGTTCCCTCGTCCTACTGTTTGCTTTAAACATTGTTCTTGAAAGTTATTTCCTTATTTGCTTATTAAAGTTAGACTAGAAAAGAGATGGTTAGCCCTGTTTCTAGCTTCTATTCTCCAAAAGCAGATTTTGAAAGTTTCCCTTGGTGTTGACTGAAAGCAGGCTAGGTTTAAAATTACTTTATATGATCTTAAGTTTACACTTTGTCTTCTCTTATATGTTTTATAACTTTCTGAAGGTAATTATGTGGATTACTAGATTGTCTGTCAATTAAGCTGCTTTAATACAAACCTGCCCAAGAGGTCAATGGTTAGTCCTGCAATTGGTTGGTTTTAAATAGTTACTTAAGAGGCGTTTCTTGTTTGGACTGACTATAAATCCTTTGTGAAATTATTATCAGTTTCCACCTCTCCAACACCTTATTGTTCCCATTCCATCATTTAAATCTCGATAATATTGTGATGTAGATGACTTTCCCCTTGGATCACTCTTGATGTTGTTGCTCAATTAAAGCCCTGTTATGAATCCATAGCCCAATGGACTAAAAAACAGCGTTATATCTATCTTTTTAGCCTAGCTGTTCTATTCACTTGCAACTTCTCACCTTTGAAACTCTTTGCACTTAGGATTTTCCATATCAAACAGTATTCATGCTCAACCATCCAAAAAACAAAACAAACCCTTGGCCTTCATAACTAGCCTAATATTATTACCCCAAATTTCAAAGACAAATCCATCTTTGCACTTATTGGAGAGATCCCTCTCTGGATTCAGGAGGGCTAGATCCTAGAATCCCAAAGTTGGTTGAAATGATGTTGTTTCTGTGATTGGACTTTGCCAATATTGCTGATTACAGATTCCTAACAGTGCATTCATGCAAGCTTCATTTTCCATGTCCATTTGGTCTTCCTCCCCATGTTCCCTCTCTCTCCATTCAATAAGCATTATGCCTGAATATCTGCATCAACATGATTAAAAATGCTTTGTTATATCTCTATTGCATTCAAAATCCAGATGGATGGCTCACATTTTGGGAATTTAAAGCAGAAAATTGCGTTGCACCATTGGTGCGACCCCTTTGCGAGAAAATTTCCACTGGCGTGGGTCGATGCCCGATACCTGTGCCAATGGAGCAAACCGTAGAATTCCAAAAGGTTTCCCCAAGAGGTCGGATGCAAAATGGAAATTCATAAAAAAATGAATCAAAACAAAGCTTAAGGGAGCGCCTCTTACCTTCCCTCTCTTTCGCACACAAAAAGACCATTGTTGCTCTCCAAATGAGGTAAAAAGTAAAAGTAAATGTGTTTTTACTATTCGTGGCATATTTATAACTTTTGAAGTCAAAATTTGGTTTTAAAAGTCATTTTTCTCAATATTTTAATATATTTTGTCGAAAATGGATTTTACACTTGCCTTTATGTGCAGCGACAGGTTTTTTCGCAGCTTTGATGGTGATACGAGTTGTATTGCATACTTTTTCGGACTCGGTAAAAACACGAAAAAGTAATTTTGGAGTCATCTTTCAGCTCTTTTCTGACTCTCTAAATATGAAAATATTGTCGATTCCCTTGTCGTTTCGATCTCGTTAAAGTGGTTACGAATCGTCATCTACCCAGTATACGTTTACCCCTTTTTCGGGCTGGGATAGATTATTTACGAAAAAGGAATACCCTAGTCTATCGCGACTAGGAGGTTTTCTTAGACATAGTTTTCTACCTTTTTGGATCTGAGGAACTATTTACGAAAAGGGATTGTTGGAGTTTACTTTTCCGCTGTCTTTTCAAACTCTCTAAACATGAAAATACGGTTATTTCTTCCTTTTTTAGACTCGTTAAACCCCGATGACATTGGATTTAGTCGTAATGACGGTATTCGAGTTTCTCCTTCCTAGGGCTCGTTAAATGTACTAGGATGGATTCGTCCGAAGGACGGATTTATATTACAAGCATATGATATCCCCTTCAAGCTTTTCTTCAAAAATAATTGGGGTACTCACCAGAAATGGTGGGGAAAAATGGAACCAGTATCATCGTCGTGTCGGCAGTATGTTGCTCTTGAGCATGGCACTTGTCTGCATTCGTGTCGGGTTGGGTACATCTCACCTCATTATCTATTTGCCTCCGTGGGTTTGGGTAATCCCTTTTGACCTCTCATCTCCTCTTTTCTTTATCGTCATGACCTCTGATCTTTTGATCTCAAATACTGCCAAATCCACTCTCGTGCCGCCGATATGTTCAAGAGAAGTTGACCTCTGCAAGTCTCAACCATCCTCTGATTCTCATCTGATCTTGATTCACAAAGACATTATGTTCCTTTGTCTCACGACAATGATGTGGGAAATGTTGGGTTTCCCATGTTTTGGCAAGGCTGACAGAGACCAAAAGATGAGACAACATAGAACCACTTTCAGACCTTAGGATCTAGCCCTCCTAGGTCCAAAGAGGGATCTCTCTATAGTAGTCAAAGGTTTAACTTTGAAGCTCTAAGTTGTGATTTTAGGCTAGTTTTAGGCTCATGGTTGTTGGTTTGATTGTTTGTGTTTGGTTGGAGGGAATCAGGAAAAGAAGGACCAATATGTGACAAGGATGAGAAAAGAGGAAGCTTAGGCAGAGACAGATAACTCAGAGAACATCAAAGCCATTGGGCTATGGAGTCAAGAAAGGATTTATTTGTAATCAATGTGCAAGCTTTCAGTTGGGCTACTCATCTAGAGCATTTGGATCTTGAAGGATGATTGGTGGGATGGTACATTAAGGACAGGAAATGAAAGGAGGAGAACCAACCAACTCTGTCTATAGATTAGGTCAGAGGTCATTTAACTCCAGACTTGCTTGGGAAAAATTAGAGGTGAAACAAGGGATCTTGGAAAGGTTAACTGGTCGCGCAAAGATCCTAATGGACAGGGTTAACACTAATCCCCAGTGTTCCCAAACCTTCCAGCTAAATCCTGCCAATAACATCTAAACATGGACTTCATCAATTCATACATCAGAGAGCAGGAAATATCATCCACTACACTGGTTAAACCAATTGAAATCAACATTCAGATACACATATAAGAAGAAAAAATTGAGGTAGGGAGAGCAGGAAACATAGGGCACCTATCAAGGGTGAATCCTAAATTATACTAAGGTTGCCTACCAGTAGAAATGAAATGAAATGGAACATAACATAAGAGCAAGTCAATCACAAATACAGAGAAAGAGGAAACATCACCAGCTGCGCTAGTTCAGGATCCAAAGAGACATGCTTGTCATATTAAGAACAACACCAATCAGGTACATCATAGCCCATAGCTTGAACATTCAGTCCGAATACATCTAATCTCAGCCTATCTTACAATATACACATAGAAATTGTCTCAAATAGGAACAATGCTTACATTCCACTGATTTCTCATCAACAACCATTACAATGTTTCCTTCTGTGCTTTATAGAAAAGGGTGAGCCTAAGATTGCCTAAAGGAGTAGGTGGAAATTAAATGTATCATTAAACACAACAATGAATGTAGGGTTAAAACTCATTCTGCTTGACATGCTATGTATTTAATCTCTGTCACCTTCCTTATGAGAGAATGATCTTCTCTAGATTTGATCTTGACATCTTTTGGCTGAAGTACTCCTAGTGTCTCGAACAGAAATAAAATAAACTACTGAAAGGCCTGTCACATAAATGCTCCGGTGATTTTGAACTGTTTTCTGGTGGAGTTCCCTTTAGGGACATAAAGAAAAACATTCTGCTGATGAAAAACCCTGATATTACCTTTTTCCTGTGCTCAAGATCCTTTGATCGATCCTCGAGGTTTATGATCTGCTGCTTCTCCTTTGAAAAAACTAATTTAAGGCTCTGGGTCTTCGTTAGCATGCCTTAACCTTCCTTTTTCTCTGTACTGGAACGATCTGCTACTTTAATTCCATCTCTGACAGGTTAGCTCGAGTTTAATGGTGATGGGAGATTCTCTACAAAGTTCGACCTCTGTTCCTTTAATGAACATCTCATCTCCACCTTCCCGGGCCTTTTTCATTAAATGTACCATGGTACAAAGCTTTCCTGCATCTCCAGGCCGCTGCATGGGAAACTGGGTGATCATGGTGGCCATTCTTTCTTTATATCCTTGCAAGAGCATGAAAACCGTGAAGAAATCCATGGACGTGACCGACGGATGAGGTGGGTGGAGGAAATGGCCATGCAGATAGAATGGAGGGGAAAATTGCAGGGGAAATGGTGAAAAATCGCTCTGGTAAGGTTGGCGGACATTGCAGAATGAAAAATGCATGAAAAAAATTAACAAACCACGAAAACAGAACATTATATGCATCGAAATGGTTGAATGGTACGGGATATGCACATGGGGCGACATGGCGTACGGACAGCCAAGTGGACAGATGACGTGGGGACCCAGGCGACGGTGGAATGGTCAACGACAGGGAGATAACTTGGGATTGTTGATCGCTGAGAGATCAACGGTGGGATATGACGGACAATGGGCCACATACACGACGAACACGGGCTAACAAATGTGCAGGTTCGTTAATGAACGGGTAGCTATGACGCGGGATAGCCGTTGGATGGAGCACCTGAGATCGGACAGTCCACAGTGATTTCGCGCGCCGACCTTGTTCGGACGTTAACGAGCGGGGGATAGGTTTAACGGCAGAGAACGGTGGTTTTGAAAACGTACACAAGGACACGCGGCAGCAACTATGTGGAATCGTTGGGGCCCTGGGGAAAACCGCCCTGCGCGCAACGGTGGTGCAGAATTTACCGGCGGGTTTGGAGGTATGACGTATGTAGGTGTGGGGACCACCATTTCGGGCAGGCTCCACGCCATTGGGTCCGATGTTTAACGGACAACGGAGATTCATCGATCAAACCAAATATATTAAAACCCACAAATGCATGTTTGCAAAGGTTTTTTGATGATTTTTCGCGCGGAGAAAGGTTTGGAGGGGATAATCGCCTGGAGGGTTTAGCCTTGGGTTCGAGTGCCAGGTTTTATGGAAGAGAGGGGGCGCGGGCTATCAGAAAAAGGGCTAGGCCTGTCATATAGTCAGAAAGCGGGTTTTTAAATCTTTTTAGTGCATTCCAAGGCCTAAGGAGGGTAACGGTAGAAGGGTTAAGGGGAATTTTGAGGGAAAAAAAGGTAAAGGAATAACCCAAAGGGGATTTCAGGGAGATTAAGGGAGGAATTGGAGAGAAAAAAAATGGGAAACAGAGGTGGAAATGTGGTGTTTTGCAGGGGTATCAAGGGAAATAATGGGCTTTTTGAGAAATGAATCAGCAGAGGAACCATATGTTAGGCACAGCGCATAGAGACTCCAAGGAGGATGAATTTTTAGGGGAAAGGCATTCCTTGGAGGCTCCAGAGCAAACTAGCCCCCAGCTTGCTTGTCAAGAATTTCATGGGGGGGCTAACAGTGGCTCCACATGGGGATGGATGCTCCTTAGAGGAGTCAAGAAACCAGAGATGATCTTTGGAGTAGGCCAGATGCCTGATGTCATAAGCCACCTTTCTTCTTCAATTTTAGCTGCCACAGTATGATAGAAACATCAGCAAAAATATTTCCCATCCAATCTACCTACCCAAACTACAATCCTAGCATTTTCCCTTGGGTGCATTTGAGCTAGCAGACCCTTTACATTTATTTTGCAAAACAAAAACAAACCTATTCTAAATCTACCCTTATTTCTCCATGAGGCCAGATTATACTGTTGGCCTCATCTATTTCTCTACCTAATCTACTACCTGTCGGGATTAAACTGTCCAACAGGTTTCTTCACCTACATTCTAAGACAGGAAATTTAAACACAGCCAAGCCAGGCTTAGACTGTCTGACTTGTTGGGCAAAAACTTATAGAAAACAAAAATGTAGAGGCATGTAATTCTGAAACTGTGGAACATCCTTATTTCTTTCTTGTGACTCAGGTTTTGAGCATATTTGAGTCACTTCTTTCTTTGATTTCAGCTCTAGCTCTGGGCAGATTAGAGCTGATTCTTCTTTTCACTGCTGGTCCAGATTTTGAGCTTGTTAGGACCAGCTATTCTGCTTCCTTTGGCTTGGATTTGATTAGGTTTGAGCCATGCTTTCCACTTCAGAGGTTCATGTTTTGAGCATGTCTGAACCTCTCTTTTCATTCTGTTTTTGGAACATTTTTTTTTTTTTTTGAAAATGAAAACTTGCAATGTTATGTACACTGGAAATGAAAAATTAGCAGAAATAGTGTTTGAGCATCCTGCCGTTGACAGGACCCCCAAACAACTCTGTACCATCAAGCTCTTGTAGAAAAAATGCATTAGGACCCACAGTGGCTTGTATGATATATGGACCTTGCCACAAACTGTAAAACTTGCCATGTTTGCCTTTGTCCTCTCTTCTCGAATCCCATTTCAGAACCTTATCTCCAACCTTGAAATATGAAGCTTTGTTTCTTTTGTCAAACTGTCTCTTTATGCCTTCCTGTACTCTGATAGCTCTGTTATAAACCTGCTCTCTTGTTTGCTGCAAATGAATAATTTCATTGATTCTTCTAATCATGCTGTCTTCCTCGGATTGGATCTCCTAGACAAGTTTGATCACTGGAACTCCAAGACTTGTGGGAAAAACTACTTTAGTCCCATAAACCAGCTGAAAGGGTGACATGCCAATGGATTTTTTGGTGGTGAGCCTGTCTGCCCACAAGGCATGTATTAACTTTTTATTCCATGATATTTTGTTTTCTTCCAGCAGCTTCTTAATGATTGCAACCAGGCTTTTATTTGATGATTCGGCTAGGCCATTACCCTAGGGGTAATAGGCAGTTGAATTTCCAAGTGCTATTCCGTACTTGTGACAGAGATCAACCATTCTTTTGGATCCGAAAGCAGCGGCGTTGTCAGTGATTATCTTCCTTGGACAACCAAAACGAGATAAGATGAAGTCTTCTAGGAACCTAATGATGATAGAGTCAGTGGCATTCCTAGTGGGTATAGCTTCTATCCGTTTAGTGAAGTATTCTGTAGCAGTTAAAATCCATTTATGTTGTCCAGAGGAGGTAGGATGAATTTCTCCTATAAATTCTAGGCGCCATTGCATGAAAGGACCTTCTATGGTGATGGGTTGTAGAGGGAGGGGAAGGAGTTTTCTTTTACCCTCAAAGATTTGGCATTTGTGGTAAAAAAGAATCATTTTATGGACATCACTAAAAAGTGTAGGCCAATAGTAACCAGCCTTGAGTATCTTATTTGCAGTGGTTTTCCAACTCAGGTGGCCTCCACACTCCCCAGCATGGAATTCTTGTTTGATTCTTTCAGCTTCAGTTTCAGACAAACATTTCAGCAAAATGCCATTTGGATTTTTCCAATATAGACTTTCATTCATAATACAATAATTTCTAGCCTTGAGTTTTATGAATTTGGCCTTTGTTTTGGATAGTTCTGGAGGGGCATTAAGACTAGTGAGCACATAAAGGATATCAATATACCAAGGAGAGTTCTGAAACTACTCCTCGACAGTTGGATGGCGCAATCCTTCCTACTCATCTAAGGCATTCATCATGTTAATGTCAAGGGCCTGTAAATTAGATTCAGCCATTAATTGGGCCAGGCCTTGACCTTTGATCAGTTTGGTGGGTTTTATTTCAAGTTCGTATTCCAAGATGGTAGCAATCCATTTTCCCCTTTTCCCATCAGGGTCTTGGGACAAGATATCTTTGACCACTATATTTGGCACATAGGCAATGGTGTGAGAATGCAGAATGTACACCCTAAAGTCTTTTAAGGCCTTAATCAGGGCATAGGCCTGCTTTTCTATGATGTTGTACTTTAAGGGTGCATCTCTCAAGGCTTTACTGAAGAAGGCTATAGGCTGTTCCTTACCTTCCGAATTTTTCTGCAGCAAAACTGCTGCTATTGTGTGTGGGGAAGCAAATGAAAAGATCAGAAAATATTTTGAGAAGTCAGGGCTGATAAGGACAGGGGCTTGGGTGAGTGCGAGCTTTACTGACTCAAAAGATTTTTTGGCTTCAACAGTCCACTTGATTCCTGCATCTTTCTTTAGCATTTCAGTCATTTTCCTAAGATGCTCAGCAAGATTGGGGATAAATCTCCTAAGGAAATTGATCTTCCCAATGAAGGACTGTAGCTCCTTGATGTTTCTTGGATGTGTAATTTGAAGTATTCCCTCAACTCTCTGGGGGTCTATCCTAATCCCTTTCTCGGATATGATGTGGCCCAAAAGCTTACCTTCTTGCAGCCCAAAAACAGTCTTCTTAGGATTTAGGGACAGACCGTACCTTCTACATTTTTCAAAAACTTTCCTCGGATGTTTTAAGTGTTCTTCTTCTGTTTTAGAAAAGACAGTTAAGTCATCCAAGTAGATAACTATAAAGTGTCCAATCTCATCTGAGAAAGCAATATCCATTGCTCTCTGGAAGGTAGCTCCAGCATTCATCAATCCAAAAGGCATTTTCACATACATGAAGGTGCCCCATGGAGTGGTAAAAGCTATTTTGAGTTGATCTTCTGGGAGTACCAGAACTTGGTTGTATCCTGAAAAACCATCAAGCAGGGAGATTCTCTTAGAGCCTACTACCTTCTGTAGGATATGCTCCATTCTAGGCAAAGGGTAGTTGTCTTTCAGGGAGGCTCTGTTGAGGTTTTTGAAGTCTACGCATAGTCTGATCTCCCCTGTTTTCTTCCTTAGAGCCACTAAGTTTGACACCCAATCAGAAAACCTTACAGGGACTATTATGCCTACATCATACATCTTCCTAATCTCTTTCTCTACAGCAGGCAGTTGTTTTGGATTGATTCTTCGAAGTTTTTGTCTGAAAGGCTTCTGATTTTCCTTTAGGGGTATCTTATGTTGTATGATGTTGGTTTCATAGGCCTTTAAGTCTTCGTAGCTCCATGCAAACACATCAACGAATTCCTTAAATAGTTCAATGTATTTCTTCTTCATGTTTGCAGGTATAGACTTAGCCAGTTTTATTATTTTGGGCTTATCTTCAGTGCCAATGTTGCATTCTTCCACATCAGAATCAACATGTTCAATTGTGGGATTTTTTTCTACATCATCAAAGTCAAAAAGGTCCTCTAAGGGTGCCAGGCCTCTGGGTATGTTCTTGTATTTGGCCTGCAACACTTCGACCTCTTCATTTTCTGCGTTTTCCATGTTTTCGTTAAAATTTCCAGTTTTCTCAGAAAAAGAATTTATTTCTATGTTAAAGGGTGTTTCCTGTTCAATCGAAGAATTTTCATCTAGGCAGAAGCTATCAGATTTGGAGTCTGAATTAGAAAATTCAAACTCATTTCTGCCTATCAGGAAATCCTCAATCTGTTTGTCTCCTTCAAAAACCTGCCAATATTTTTCATTGTCTGGCACTGCAGGCCTGAATTTGGTCTGAATGATAATCTGTTGGTCAACTGGGGTCTTAGGATATGAGCTAGCTAGGCAAGCTAATCCCTTTGCAATTGTATTTTCCCCCCTAGGAATGAATACTAACTCATATTCAACAAACGTTTTTAGCAAATCTAAAGTATCATTCCTATATGCCCTAAGCCTGGGGTGTTTTGTTGAATACTCACCATTCACATGTTTGATCACTAACTCTGAGTCTCCTCTCACAGCTATCCTATGGGATCCTATTTTTTTCAACATATTTAAGCCCAAGATTAGAGCCTCATATTCTGCAATGTTATTCGTGCATTTGAAATGCAGATTGACAGCGTGGCTTTCTGCGTGATCATTTTCAGTGTTACGCAGCCAAACTCCCGCTCCAGCACTCTGCCTAGTACAGGACCCATAAAAGTTCATTTCCCACAAGGGTTTGTTGTTTACCTCATCTTCATCCCCTCCTCCACAACTGGGTTTGCGATTATGTTGAGTTGTAAGGTTTGTACTAGAAGAGGGGTTATTTTGTTTTTCGTTATGGGCATGGAGATCAAGGAGGTGGCTAACTTGCTATTTTTGTTTTGTTTCTATTTCATTCAGATTTATATTTTCGGCAGTTTTCCCATGGTCTTCTTCTTCGTATTCTTCCAGAGTAGCCATTATGTTGAAATCCATGGGCTGCATGTTTGTATTTCCATTATCTGATCTCGGCTCTTCTAAGGATTGGTCATTGTAGAGGATAGAAGAGTCTAGATCTGTATGTACAGAGTATAATGGTGAGTTTTCGGGTTTCTCGGGGCTACTGACTAAGAATTTCATCTGAGACTCTCTATACAGTCTTCTAAGTTGGCCAAATATAGGGATAGTGGCATATGAGCCATCCATCTGCATTGTTCCTTGCAGTTTGTCTCCCCATGATCTTGACAATAGCATGCCATACTTTGGTGGCACATCTGCCACCACAACATCCATGACCATACATTTGGCAGGAATCTGGGTTAAACTCACACATAAGTCTTTGATTAGGCCTAGGCATTTTACTCTTCTAGAGTCAAATGAATACAAATCTTTGTAAGGTCGGGTTATCTCTAGGCCTAGCCTCTCCATCACTACCTTAGGCATTATATTGTGTGATGCAACAGAGTCATGCATGGCATTATGAAGGATCTTGTCATGAATGTTGAGACTGATATAAAAAGGTGGAACTACCCCTTCCTGAAACTTTCCTTCAATTTTTGGACCAAACAGTAGGGCTAGTTGATCATCATTCAAATTTACAGTATCATTGTTTTCCCCTAGATTTAATGCTTTCAAAATTTGGCCTTTATATACATCTTGAGTGGCCAACTTAGATAATGGTACATAAATTTTGATTTTTTCAAGTTCACTCTCTAAATTGAAAGTGGGTTGTGTTTTGGAAACACTTGACTCTGTTTTATTTGCTGCCTTGGTAGCTGAGTCATTTGGTGTTTTCTCACTATGTATAAGGTTTGGAACAGTTGCATCAGGAGTACTAACTGAAGTGCTAGTACTGCTAGTTGGTTGACTTTGTTTTTCAGTGTCCTGGTTGTCCTTCTCCTTATGTTTACCAGAACTTTCAGCTACTGTTTTGTTATTTACAGAGGTTTCTTTAGAATTTTTGTCAGGTATTTTCTTGATGATTAACTCAGGAGCCTTCATTTTGGGATTATCTTGGCTTTTCTTGCTCCTAAGTTCATATTGTTCCCGAACCTGCAACATGGCATTTTCAAATCCTAATCTATAATCCTCTGACTCAAACCACTCCTCATCACAACCAGTGGTGGAGGGATGGTCTTCTTCTGAATCATAATTTAGGATTGAGTCTTCTATTTCAAACATGTTTATTGTATTCCCTTCAGACTCTTCAACGATTGCCTCGTCTTCATCTAAAAAGTTTTCTTGAAATGGGGGAATAATTTGTTGATCTGACTCTCTGTGTCTGTTGGGAGCATCATTGTTTCTTCTAATGTTCTGGTTCTGGTTTCTGGTTTGGTTGTTGTTTTGGACAACCATATTCTTTATCATTTGTTGTAGTTATTCCACATTTTTTGAAAGTCTGTCATATTTGGGATCAGATGTGGAAGCTACATTGTCATCCCTATATGTTACCCTTTTTTCAGCCTTTAACCTTGCCCTTTTTTCCATTAAGTTTTCTTCTATGTGTTAGGTCTCTGTAATTTATTAGCAAGATTGGGAGAGTCCAATCACAGAGTTAACATCATTTCAACCAACTTTGGGATTCTAGGATCTAGCCCTCCTGAATCCGGAGAGGGATCTCTCCAATATGTACAAAGATGGATATTGTCTTTGAAAAGCTTAAGGTAATGATATTAGGCTAGTTATGAAGGCCAAGGGTTTTGTTTTGTTTTGGATGGTTGAGCATGAAAGGTTACTTGAGGGGAAAGTTCTAAGTGCAAAAAGTTTCAAAAGTGAGAAGTTGCAAGCAAATAGAACATATTTGGCAGACAGATAGATATAACGCTGGTTTTTAGTCCATTGGGCTATGGAGTCATATCTGGGCTTTAATTGAACAACAACATCAAGTGTGATCCAAGGGGCTAGTCATCTATGTCTAAGGATCTCTTTAAATTTTGATTTATGGAATGGAGTGATACATCAAGAAGGGGAATTAAACAGATGCAGAACGACGAGCAGCCTAGGATCTGATAAGTAATTTTAAACCAGTCAGCCTTTGACAAACACTGTAAGAAGGACACGAAAGCAGACTAGGATCTGGTAAGTACTTTTAAACCAACCAGCCTTTGACACACTTCCAATAGAAAACATACAAAACAAGGGGAAACACAACAATAACACAGAATGGTCTAAGATCTAGCAAGTGCTTCTAAACTAGCCATCTTTTAACACATTCCAAGGGAAACAATATGTTAGTTATGCAGACAAGTCTGGGACCAGGGCTAACCATATCTTCCTTCAGTTCATCATCACATAACATATACTGAAAGTAACGTTCAGAAATAATATTCAGCTAGAACGATAAAACGAGGGAACGCCAGCATTCTCATGCCTAAACTGAATTAAGTCATTCCTAAATAACACAGATTGGAAGAAAACATTCAAATAAAGATTTCTCAGCCAGAGAAGGTTACTGATATACAGCAGGTCCTAACTCTGTTTTAACTGTTCTTTACAGTGGAAAATGAAACAACATGAAAACAGAAATAAAACAACAAGTTACAAATGAGAATAACATCACCGTCAATATAAATCAGGATCCCACGAAACAACTTTTATATTGATGTCAAACCAGCTACAAACTTCAAGTTCAATGTTTCAGTTCAGCAATCATCTTCACTATACAACCTAACTACTCTAACGCAAACAGAGCTTCAAGGGCCAGTGAACACTATGTACAAATAGAAGTCTCGAGCTCAAGTGTATTTCAAAGTTCTGCAACCAACAGTTCATCATCTTCTACAGGGGTATTTATAGAAGAATGAGGAGAAAGATCTGAGAAAAGATCTAAAACACATTTAATACAACGTTAAATGATTTCTCGGCCCCTTAAGAGGCATCGATGGAGAAATTACAGGTGGATGTGCTGCATTAACTTTTACATTTATGATTTAAAACTCGAAGTGAGTTTTATTTGACTTTGAGGCTCATATGTTGTGTGAAATAACTCCGCAGATATTTGTTGCATCAGTTTCCTGTGGCAGAATTAACTCCCTGGCTGCGCTGAAGGTAGATATTTCTTTAAGCAATAACTCCGGCCTCTGTTTGAAGGGTTCGAGGCAACAGGTGGCTTTTATGGTAGCTGAGGAATCAATTCGCCTCATTTGAAGCGGTGGAAGCCTTTTTTTGTCAACGAAACACTTATGATTTTCTATTGACTGTGTTTAATCTGGGAATTAGGCTCTAGATAAGCATTCTTAGTCGTAATTCCCATATCTGTCTTCAATCCTCTATTCTTCTGTGCTATGTCTTCAAAACTGATACTCTTTAACTGTTTTGGATTAAAACAGTGTCTTGTCGATGTGCAGGGTTGCGCAGGCCATTTTACGCGCTATCAATGCTCATGAAACATTAATAAACCATTGAATAGGGCCCGCGGATGGTTTGCTTTGGTAGATCATGGGCGCAACAATCGTCATTCCCACCTTCGACTTTTCTTTATAATACACAGAAAAACCATTGAAAACACCTGCAACAAAACACAAAACAATTAAGAAATCCTGCGTTTTTTGGGTTTAAACTGCTTCAGATGGTGGGGTAGGAGCGTAGCCGTTGGATGAAGGCAACCAACGGTGGAGATCTGCGCAAAGAGGCAAAAGAGGAGTGGGGGGGAAGAAATAAGGTGGGGTGAATCTGGGCCGTCCGACTTGGACACGTGGACGGTCCAGATTGAAACGGAAGGTCGCAATCGGGGTTTGCAATCGGAGGTCGGGGATGAGGCGATGCGATTAAATATTGCGATGTGATTCAGCGCGGATCGTCGATCTAAGGAGTAGATCAACGGTGGCTATTTAATCGGATGGATGGGCGATCGGAAGGAGCAAACAAAGGCATGCGATGAAAAGCCCTGATGCGATCGAGCGCTGACCGTTCGATCTGAAAATCAGATCAACGACGGGGAGCAAATTGGAGGAGTCGCAATCGGATTTTACAAAGAAACCAAATCAGAGGGAGCTGTAGAGGAAATGCGATGCGATCACAACATCGCAATCGGGAGTTTAAACAAATCGCATCGGAGTTTTTGGAACAAAAGCAAATCGCATCGGAGTTTTGGATCATGAAAAAGCTTTGCACTGTTTTAAATATATCCGATGCGATTAGCGCCGAAAGGCTTGGGCGCTTGGTTTTAACACACGGGCATGAAAGGGGAAGTGGTTTGGACTTAGCCCAAGGGGCTTAAGTCTATAAAAAGACTTGTATTTTTATGATTTTTCACGGTTTTTTAATGGAAACAAAGGGTGCCAAAAGGGTTAAAAAGTGAGTTTTTAACCATGGGAAGGGTGATTTATGAAGGGAAGAAAGGAAAAGATGAATAATAGAGGAAAAATATGGGAAAAAAGGGAAAGGAAAAGAAGGTTAATTTCTAGTGGGAGAAAGGGAAAAGGGATGGCTTTGCAGCAGTTTCTTTTCATGGAATTTTTAGCAGAATTTTGAGTATAAAATGGGACAACAAATGAGGATTTGGGACAGAGGCATGAGGCCTACAAGGAGTCTTCAAGAGCCAACAATTTTTAGTGATAAAATTTGTTCTCTGGGAGGCTGATCAATTGCCTCATCCATTGGGCGGTCCTTCTGTGATTGAATGATCTTCTCTAAAAACATATTTGGCAGCCATGAAAACAATGGACCTTTATCAACAAGCTTGCTACCTACCCAATCCTACAGATCTAGCATTTTTTCTTCATCAGAGTGCACTTGGATTGGAAAACTTTATTCACAACATTTTATTCTTTTGAAAGTAGGAAATCTAATCTACTTCTACTCCTTATTTCTCCCTGAACTCAGATTAAACAGTTGAGCTCAGATATTTCTCTACCTAGTCTACTGTCTGTTGGGATTAAACAGTCCAACAAACTTTCATTCTCTAAATTCTACAACAGAAATTTAAAAAATAGTCAAGTCAAGATTGAGCTGTTTGACTTGCTATGATCTATGGCATAAGAACAAGCTGCACATAGATTATTATTTGCAGAAAATTAAATCAAAATGGAAGGCTTAAGATCTGAAAGTTTCTCATTATGGCCTTCTTTTTCTTTACAACTCCGTTTTTAATTTTGTTTTGAGCTGTCTCTTTCTTGATATCTGATTCAGATTTTGGGCAAAGAAGAACCAGTTTTTCTCTTTTATGACTCATAAAAATAAAAAAGTTTTGAGTCATCTCTCTTTGGAAACTTTGGTTCAGATTTTGAACATGTTTGAACCTTAATTTCTATCCTAATCTATCTACTGATAAGCCAAGATTAAACAGTTTGGCAGATCAAATTCACTACCCTATCAGCAGAGAATTGAAATCTAATTAGTCAAGATTAAACAGTTTGACTAACTAGAAGTGTGTTTTGCAGGAGTGGCATTTAAGCTTGCACACTTTCAGATTTGTTCCTCTTTTTTGGCATGGGGCTTTGCCTTTCTTGTTTACATTTCTGCCCTCTTTTCTTTCTTTCTTTGTTTTTGTATTTTTCTGATTTTTCATAACTTTGAATGCAATGATGGATGAAATGTTTACAATGGAAAAGGGAAAAAGGCTTCAAAACAAAGAATGGTTTAAGAAAGATAATGCTTAAGCATCCTGCCATTGACAGGACCCCCAAACAATTCTGTTCCATTCAGCTCTTGTAAGAAGAATGCATTGTTTCCAACAACTGAATGAATAGAGTAAGGGCCAAGCCATAGATTGTCAAATTTACCATGCTTTCCCTTGTCTTCCCTCTTTGAGTCCCACTTTAAAACTTTGTCTCCAATCTTGAAATTGCTGGCCTTTGTTCTTCTATCAAATATCTTCTTGATATTGTCTTGCTTCTGCAATGCTTTGTTGTACACTTCCTCTCTGGTTTGCTGAAGATGAATGGTTTGATTTATTCTTCTGATTATGTCATTTTCTTCAGTCTGCAACTCTTGAATTAACTTCATAATTGGTACACCAAGGCTGTTAGGAAAAATTGCATCTGTACCATACACAAGATGGAAGGGTGACATACCAATGGATTTCTTCAATGTTAATTTATCAGCCTAGAGTGCAAGGATCAGATTTGTGTGCCAAGACTTCTTATTGTCCTCCAACAGTTTCTTGATTATGTTCACTAAGCTTTTGTTGGAAGATTCTGCAAGTCCATTACCTTGAGGGTAATAGGCTGTGGAGTGTCCCAATGTTATCTGATACTTGTGACAGAATTCAACCATTTTCTTTGATCCAAATGCTGTTGCATTATCTGTGATGATCTTGGTAGGACAGCCAAATCTGGAAAGGATATTGGTTTCTATGAACTTTATAATAACTGAATCATTGGCTTGCCTACAAGGAATGGCTTCTATCCACTTAGTGAAATAGTCTGTGGCAGTAAGGATCCATCTATGCTGGGCAGAAGATGAGGGATGGATTTCACCTATGAAGTCAAGTCCCCAATGTTGAAAAGGAGCTTCAACAGTGATTGGATGCAGAGGAAGGGGTAATAATTTTCTCTTGCCCTCAAACAATTGGAATTTATGGCAAGTAGTTGTCATTTTGTGAACATCAGGAAAAAGGGTGGGCCAATAGAAACCAGCCCTCAAAATTTTGTTGGCTGTTGACTTCCAGTACAAATGGCCTCCACACTCTCCTTCATGAAATTCCTGCTTAACCTTCTCTGCATCAAACTCAGGCAAACATTTAAGCAATATACCACTACCATTTTTCCAATAAAGGCACCTATCTACAATGCAATAGTTTACTGCTTTCAGTTTTAAGAACCTTGCCTTTGTTTTCGATAAACCAGGAGGTGTATTTAAATTAAGCAAAACATAAACGATATCAGCATACCAAGGAGAATTCATAAAATGGTTTTCAATAATGGGAGTTGAGAATTCTTCTTGGCTGTCCAAAGCATTAATCATATTAATATCAAGAACTTCACAATTTGATTCAGCCATTAATTTAGCTAGACCTTGGCCTTTGATGAGCTTAGTGGGTTTTATTTCTAAATCATATTCAATAATTACTGCAATCCACTTACCTCTTTTACCATCTGGATCCTGGGTTAGAATGTCTTTTACAACCGAATTTGGGACAAAGGCAATGACGTGTGAGTGAAGGACGTATACTCTGAAGTCTTTCAATGCTTTAACCAAAGAAAAAGCTTGCTTTTCCATAATATTATACTTCAAAGGGGCATCCCTCAATGCCTTGCTAAAGAATGCAATAGGCTGCTCTTGTCCTTGTGGATTTTTCTGTAAAAGGACAACAGCAATGGTATGTTCTGATGCAAATGAGAAGATATAAAAATCTTTTTAAAAATCAGGGCTTATGAGAACCGGTGTTTTGGTTAATGCTTGTTTCACCAGCTCAAAGGATGCCTTTGCTTCCAAGGTCCATTTTATCCCTTGCTCCTTCTTCAACATGTTTGTGATATTTCTAAGGAGCTCTGCCAAGTTAGGAATGAACCTTCTCAAAAAGTTAATCTTTCCAATGAAAGACTGCAACTCTTTGATATTTCGAGGATGAGAGATTTGCAATATAGCCTCAATCCTCTTTGGATCTATCTTTATACCTTCTTCTGAAATAATGTGTCCAAGAAGCTTACCTTCTTGGAGACCAAATAGTGTCTTCTTAGGGTTTAAAGATATTCCAAACCTTTTGCACTTCTCGAAAACTTTTCTCAAATGTTCTAAATGTTCTTCATCCGTTTTTGAAAACACAGTTACATCATCTAGATAGATAATGATGAAGAAGCCTAATTCTTCCAAGAATGCTATGTCCATGGCTCTCTGAAAGGTTGCTCCAGCGTTCATTAGACCAAAAGGCATCTTCACATACATGAAAGTGCCCCATGGAGTAGTGAAAGCTGTCTTTAATTGATCAGTAGGGTGAAATAAAATCTGATTATACCCTGAATAGCCATCAAGCAACGAAATCCTTTTAGACCCCACCACCCTTTGTAAAATGTGATCCATTTTTGGTAAAGGGTAGTTGTCCTTTAACGAAGCTTTGTTTAAGTCTCTAAAGTCTATACAAAGCCTGATTTCTCCAGTCTTCTTCCTAACGGACACTAGATTAGATACCCACTCAGAATATCTAATAGGGACAATAATGCCAGCATCGTGCATCTTCATGATTTCCTTCTTAACCAATGGCAACTGGACAGGGTTTATTCTGCGCAGTTTCTGATTGAATGGTTTTTGGTTTTCTTTAAGAGGGATTTTGTGCTGTATTATTTCAGTGTCATAGGATTTAAGATCTTCGTAACTCCATGCAAAAACATCAGAAAATTCTTTGAACAACTCTATGTATTTGAGTTTAATGTGAGCCGGCAAAGTTTTGGACAGTTTGATCATTTTCGGTTTTTCCTCACTGCCTATATTGCACTCCTCTACTTCAGTCTCTACAGGTTCCAGTTTTGGTTTATTGGCCACATCGTTAAAATTGAACAACTCCTCTAAAGGCGTTAGACCACTCGGCAAATTTTCATCTTTAGAATGCAGAGTTTGTAATTCTTCCGTTTCTAACTCTGCACTTAATTCTATTTTGTTCCTAAGTTTGCTAGACAATAGGTTAATATTGGCAGGTTGAGGAGACGATTCTTCTTCACCAAGAAAGTTTTCTTCACTGTAGTCTGTATCATAATCTGAATCTGAACTGTGCAGTTCGAACTCATTTCCGAATTGCATGAAGTCTTCTATTTGTTTGTCATTGTCAAACACTTGCCAATATTTTTCGTTATCAGGCACTGCCGGTCTAAATTTTATCGGAGTTGTGTTGTCTCCAGTCTCATATGGCGTTAGACATGTCCTGGCCGCAAAAGCTAAATTGTGGGCCATAAGGTTCTTTTTCCTTGGGATGAAACTCAGGTTTGACTCCTCAAATGTTGTCAACAGATCCATGACATCATTCTGATAGGCTCTAAGTCTGGGATGATTCGCATTATACTCCCCATTGACTTGCCTAATGATTAACTCAGAATCCCCGTACACATTGATTCTTCTGGCTCCTAATTTCTTCAAGAGATGCAAGCCTAAGAGAAGGGATTCATATTCTGCTATGTTGTTGGAACACTGAAAGTTTAATTTGCATGAGATGCATTCTGTGTGGTTGTTTTCAGTGTTAATGATCCAAACCCCTGCACCAGCATTATTTATAGTGCATGACCCATCAAAATACATACTCCATAAAGGACTGTCTTTGGTTTCGTCTGTTTGGCGATTGTCCTTTTTAACTATGGTGCCTTCTGACTGTTCATGATTAGCAACACCCAATTGAATTTGTTTTGACTCCTCAAATTCTTCAATAGATTGAGGGATGATGTTAGAAATGTTAGGGGTATTTTCTGGGTTGTTAAGTCCTAAAAACAATGGACTCATAACCGGTAAATCAAGACCTATGCTTTGTTTACTAATGTTTTCACATGTGGCAAACTGTTTGGACACTTCTGCGTTATTATACTCTTCTTCCCTGTCGGCCTTTAATTCTGTTAAAGTGACTTGCTCACTAGGAGTTTCATTGTTGAACATGATAAAAGAATCAAGGCCTGTATTGACAGAATATATAGGAGAGTTTCGTGGTCTGTCTTGACTTGTAACCGTGTATTGCATATGAGACTCCCTGTAAAGTCTTCTGGTCTGATTGAAAACCGGGATGGTCGCATATGTCATGTCCATCCGCATAGTCCCCTGTAACTTAGCTCCCCAGGATCTTGATAATAGCATTCCATACTTTGGGGGGACATCAGCCACAACAATGTCCATGAGTAAACATTTGGCTGGAATCTGGGCTAGGTTAACACAGAGGTCTTTGATCAATCCTAGACATTTCACTCTATTTGAGTCAAAGGAGTATAGGTCTTTGTAGGGTCTGGTAATTTCTAAACCAAGGCTCTCCATCACAGCTTTAGGCATTAAATTATGAGAAGCCCCGGAATCATGCATAGCATTGTGTAGAATTTTTTCATGAATGTTCAAACTCACATAAAAGGGAGGAACTGGTCCTTCTTGAAACTTCCCTTCAATCTTAGGGCCAAAAATCAACTCTGGTAGGTCGTCACTAAGATTAACTATATCTCCATTTTCCTCTATATTTAAAGCCTTCAAAATTTGGTTCCTATATACATGTTGGGCAGCTAACTCAGTTAATGGAACAGAGATTTTGATCTTTAAGATTTCCTGTTCAAGGCTGAAAGGGGTTTGATTCTTTAAAGCACTTGTTTCAACCTTATTAGCTGTCACTCTATCAACAATTACAGCTTGCTGATTTGTTTTACTTGACACAACTGTTGTAGAAGGAGTACTAGCTAAAGTGTTAGTACTGCTGATGTCTTCACTCTGTTTTTCAGAATTTTGAGTGTTTTTCTCCTTATCCTTATCAGAATTAATAGCCACTGTTTTGTCTTTTTGTTTGGCTATTTTGGGTTTAGCTGCGGTGCTGCTTTGAGAGGATTTGTCAGAGGTTTTGGTGTTGGGGGCTTGTTGACTGGTCTTGCTTCTAAGGTCATATTCTCTTTGAGGTTCTATGACGACATTTTCCATGTCTTGATAATCATTTTCATTACCATTTCTTTTGTCATCATAAGGAGTGTAAAGACCTTGTTTTCTATCATAATGAACTTCAAAGTCATCATCTTCTTCCCCAAACATGTTGATATCATCTTCCTCTGTTATGTCTTTTGTTTCTTCAACCTCACTTACATAGTTTTGATGAAAGGGAGGGGTGATCTGTTGATCATCTTCCCTGGGTCTGTTTGGAGGTTGGTTCCTTCTAACATTCTGATTCTGGTTCCTATTTTGAGGAGAAGTTTGATTTTGATTTGCTTGTGCTCTCTTAATTATGCTCATCTCTTTCATCATTTCTTCCATCATTCTCTCCATTTTTGAGTTGGAAGTAGAAGGTGTGGATTCCTCTCTAAAAGATACTCTCTTCGCACTCTTCATTCTTGCTCTTTTCTCCATCAAGTTCACTTCCACAGAAAGAGCACCCCTTTGCATGTCTTCAAGAGTTGCAAAATCTCTCTCTCTTAGTGAATAGGTCATGTCTGGATCAAACCCTTCAGGAAATTTGTTTAAAGCTGAGCCCTGAGGAGGTTTTAGTTCAGGGGAAATTGCATTATAGACGCTGTTAAATCTGGTACAATAAGATTGTACACTTTCCCCAGGGTCCCTATGGAGATTGTTATAGTCAGCAAGGACTTGGAGAGGATTATTTCTCACTTCCCATTTGTTTAAGAATGTTTGATGGAAGGCTTGGAGATCGTTAATACTATGGGGGGTTAAACCTTTAAACCATTTTCTTGCTTCTCCCCCCAAACTTTGAGCAAATAGCCTCAACTTGACAGAATCATCATCAATTTTGTTTATGTCAAAGTAGTCATTCATCTTGTCCACATGTTGAGATGCTGTTATAGTATTACTAGCATCATATAATGGAATTTTGGACTGATAGTCCTGTGGAAGATTGACTAATGGTACAGGAAGGACTAAGGGAGCATACCATGTTGCCATGATAGGTGGTGGATTTACAAGAGGAGGTGTGGGTTGAAGTGGAGTGGTTTGAACAGTGGATGAAAGATGAACAGAAGTGGATGGAACAACAGTAGATTGCTGAGTTGATCTTGGATGAGAGACACCTAGATTATATAGAAAATTTAAATCAGGAGGTGTTGATTCTCTATCTCCAAGAGGTTCACCTTTTTCCGGGGATGAATGTGAAGACTCAGAATCTAACCGATCTAAATCACCAAATGACCTAGTCCTAAATGGGTTCACTAAGTCAGTTTGTGATTGTTGCAGAGCTGAAAGATTTTCAGGGACTGAATTAACTCTCAAGGGTGATCTGAAAACAGTTAATAATTTAACCTTAGGAGACTTCCAAAGGATACTTTCTGGATTATCAACTATCTCAGGTGGGTTAGGGTCTGGGTGGGCTCTAGTGTGAATATTTTTAGAAGCCACTATGCTATGTTGTTTAGACCTAAAACAAGAAAAGTTCAACCAGATATGACAATCTTGGAGAGGTTAACCAATCTTTTTTTACAATTTTAAATCCCACAGTCCTCTAACTGAGTTTGAATGATTTTATAATGATAAGGGTTCTTCCCAGTGGAGTCTTAAGGTCTACTAGGATTGTGGAGTCGCCAAGTGGAAATTTTTAGCTCCTTTCAGAGGTAAAAGGTCTTATGGTCCACCACCATGTTTATTTAATTCCAATCTGAAATATTTTTAGGTTTTTCTAAGTCATTTTTCAGTTTTGTGGTTGTTAAGAATATCCTAACTTTGTTTCAAAACTTAGCTAAGGTTGTGAGACAAAGGAAGTCTACTCTTATGGCTAAGCCAGCTGATTTTTCAAGGTTAGATGAAGTCTTAAGAGAAACCTAGGGTTTACCTAGTTTGTCACTGATTCAAACAAGTTCCATCGTGATTACCTATATTAGGCAGTGCTTGAAAAGGCTGCTTTTTACTCTGGTTAATAAAACAAATGCTCTATGAACCAAATCTCTGACGTCGTATGATTATCTTTAAATGAAAATGATTCTGGGTTCGATGTCCCCAGCAGAGTCGCCAAAAATGTTAGGTCTCTGTAATTTATTAGCAATATTGGGAGAGTCCAATCACAGAGTTAACATCATTTCAACCAACTTTGGGATTCTAGGATCTAGCCCTCCTGAATCTGGAAAGGGATCTCTCCAATATGTACAAAGATGGATATTGTCTTTGAAAAGCTTAAGGTAATGATATTAGGCTAGTTATGAAGGCCAAGGGTTTTGTTTTGTTTTGTTTTGGATGATTGAGCATGAAATGTTACTTGAGGGGAAAGTCCTAAGTGCAAAAAGTTTCAAAAGTGAGAAGTTGCAAGCAAATAGAACAGATTTGGCAGAAAGATAGATATAACGCTGGTTTTTAGTCCATTGGGCTATGGAGTCATATCTGGGCTTTAATTGAACAACAACATCAAGTGTGATCCAAGGGGAAAGTTATCTATACCACAAGATTATTGAGATTAAAATGATGGAATGGAAACATTAAAATTACTGGTGGTTCAGCTGCAAAATAGAACAATTGTCATGGAACCAGAGATTTTGAGTTAAAGTAGTTCCCCAGCGGAGTCGCCAGAAATGTTAGGTACTGGTGGCTCAGCTGCAAAATAGAACAATTGTCATGGAACCAGAGATTTTGAGTTAAGTAGTTCCCCAGTGGAGTCGCCAGAAATGTTAGGTACTGGTGGCTCAGCTGCAAAATAGAACAATTGTCATGGAACCAGAGATTTTGAGTTAAAGTAGTTCCCCAGCGGAGTCGCCAGAAATGTTAGGCACTGGTGGCTCAGCTGCAAAATAGAACAATTTTCATGGAACCAGAGATTTTGAGTTAAAGTAGTTCCCCAGCGGAGTCGCCAGAAATGTTAGGTCTCTGTAATTTATTAGCAAGATTGGGAGAGTCCAATCACAGAGTTAACATCATTTCAACCAACTTTGGGATTCTAGGATCGAGCCCTCCTGAATCCGGAGAGGGATCTCTCCAATATGTACAAAGATGGATATTGTCTTTGAAGTTTAGGGTAATGATATTAGGCTAGTTATGAAGGCCACGGGTTTTGTTTTGTTTTGGATGGTTGAGCATGAAATGTTACTTGAGGGGAAAAACCTAAATGCAAAAAGTTTCAAAAGTGAGAAGTTGCAAGAAAATAGAACAGATTTGGCAGACAGATAGATATAACGCTGGTTTTTAGTCCATTGGGCTATGGAGTCATATCTGGGCTTTAATTGAACAACAACATCAAGTGTGATCCAAGGGGCAAGTTATCTATACCACAAGATTATTGAGATTATAATGATGGAATGGAAACATTAAAATGTTGGAGGGGTGGAAACTGATAATAATTTCTCAGAGGATTTATAGTCAGTCCAAACAAGAAAAGCCTCTTAAGTAACTGTTTTAAAACCAACCAAGGACAGGGCTAACCATAGACTTCTTGGGAAAGTTCTTATTAAAGCAGCTTAATTGAAAAACAATCCAGTAATCCTCATAATTACCTTCAGAAAGTATGAAAACACATAAGAAAAATAGAGTGTAACTTAAGATCAGATAAAGTACTTTTAAACCTAGCCTGCTTTCAGTCAACACCAAGGGAAACTTCCAGAATCTGCCTTTGGAGAAAAGAATCTAGGAATCAGGGCAAACCATATCTTCTCTAGTCTAACTTTAATAGCAAATAATGGAAATAACATTCGAGAATAATGTTTGAGCAAACAGAAGGACGAGGGAACGCCAACATTCCTAACTGTTTAAACTGTATTGAATCATTCTTAAATAAACAAATCTGAAGAAAACATTAAGATAAAGATTTCTCAGCCAGAGAAGGTTACTGCTATACAGAAAATCCTAACCCTGTTTAAACTGCTCTTTACAGAGGGAAAATGAACAATATGGCATACATAGAAGGAAAACGATTAACAAAGAAAGAAGCACTTCACCAGTGATAAAGACCAAGATCCCAAGAAACAACTTTTATATTGATGTCAAACCAGTTACAATCTTCAAGTCCAATGTTTCAGTTCAGCAATCATCTTCACTATTCAACCTAACTACTCTAGCACAAACAGAGCTTCAAGGGCTAGTGAACACTATGTACAAATAGAAGTCTCGAGCTTAAGTGTATTTCAAAGTTCTGCAACCAACAATTTCTCATCTTCTGTAGAAGTACTTATAGGAAGATGAGGAGGTGAGATTTTAACAAAATATCTCAAGGACAGTTAATGCAGAGTGAAGACTTCTCAGCCCTTTGAGAGGCATCGATTGGAGAAATTACAGGTGGAAGTGCTGCATTAACTTTTATATTTATGATTTAAAACTCGAAGTGAGTTTTATTTGACTTTGAGGCTCATATGCTGTGTGAAATAACTCCGCAGACAGTTGTTGCATCAGTTTCTTGTGGCGGAATTAACTCCCTGGCTGCGCTGAAGGTAGATATTTCTTTAAGCAATAACTTCGGCCTCTGTTTGAAAGGTTTGAGGCAACAGGTGGCTCTTTGTAGTAGCTGAGGAATCAATTTGCCTCAGTTGAAGCGGTGGAAACCTTTCTGTCATCAAAACATTTATGATTTTCTTTTAAACTGTGTTTTAGATTGGGGATTAGGCTTTTGATGACGGTCTTAGCCGTAATCCCCAAAAAACCGTCTTCAATCTTTATCTGTTGTGCTCTGTCTTCAAACTGATACTCTTTAACTATTTTTGAATTAAAACAGTGTCTTGTTGATGTGCAGGCCACACTGGGCTTTTAAAGGCATCAATGTCCATGAAGCATTGAGAAAACAATGAAGCGAAACCCCGCAGATGGTTCTCTTTAACAACTCGAAGGCGCAGGAAACGTATTTCCCAAGCCTCGGCTTTCTTTCATTAAATAATGGAAAATCATTAGAACGCCTGCAAAACACACAAAAATAGTTAAGAAATCCTGCGGAAATAGGTTAAACTGCTTCAGATGGCGGGGAAGGAGCGAAGCCGTCGGATGAAGGCAACCAACGGTGGAGATCTGCATAGAAAGGCGAAAAGGATAGCGGGAGAAGAATAAGGAGGAGCAGTTTTGGACCATCCGATCTGGACACGTGGATTGGGCCCGGATCGACCCAAGTGATTCCACCGGTGGAGGACATGAGGTTACAAAACAACATGCTTTGCGATTGAGCCCCTTGCGATTGAGCGCTGGTCATTGATCTGAGGACCAGATCGACGGCAGGGAATGAATCGGAGGGATTGGCAAGGGTGTGCGATGGCCGTCGGATTGCGAAACAGATGGACGGCTGCGATGGAATCGGAGGATCGCAATCGGGAGTGAGACGAGAAGGCTTGTGATTGCGATCGGAGGACAATTGCGATTGAGCGCAGGCCGTTGATCTGAGAACAAGATCGACGGTCGGGATTTAATCGGGGGTCGGCAATCGGAGGTCGCAGAGATGGGCATGCGATTGCGCAATGAGAAAAGTTGCGATGCGATTGTGCGCGGACCGTTGGATCGAAGAACTAGATCAACGGTCAGGATTGCTTCGACCTACGTACCGGCAAAAAGACCCTTTACACATATGAAAACCAAAGTTTTGCAATAGTCATAAGTTATAAAGGATCAGGCGGAATATATATATATATAAGTAAAGAAAAAGGCGCCCGATTGCGGGGCCGGTGGTTTTATGGAATGCAATATGCCCGGGAGTATAGAAACAAGAGCCAATCGCAATCGGGCCATTGAGCCTGGTCTTTCCGATCAACCCATTTGTATTGTTTCCGATTGCGATTGCGCAATCGGCTCTTTTCAATCAACCCATTTATATTCAGCACGTGGTTTTAAGTTTTAACTTAGAACTTTCAGAAAGTGGGTTTTTTGGGTTTTACAAAGGAAAATGAGTTTTGTAAAGGTTCAAAGTCATGCACCCGTTGGATATTTGCGATTAGCGCCGAAAGTCTTGGCGTTTGGTTTTAACACATGGGCATGTGAGGGGAAGTGGTTTAGGACTTAGCCCAAGGGGCTTAGGCCCATAGCAATGAAACTCTGTTTTTTATGAAAACTTTCAAGGTTTTAATGGATTTGGGGGTTCCGAAATAGTTAAAAAAGGTGAGTTTTTAACTATGAAAGGGGAAAATTTCATAAATGGAAAGAAGAGGACTTATGAAAACAAGGTAGTTTTGATGGAGAAAAAGGGGAGCAGATGAAGGGTTTTGAGAAGAGGAGAAAAGGCGATCTTTCAGCAGTCTTTCAGTTGGAGTCAGCAGAAATTCCTGAGTATAAAAAATGGGACAAAAAATGAGGATTTTGGACAGAGGCATGAGGCCTTAAAGAGACTTCAAGAGCCAACAATTTTTTAGTGATAAAATTTGTTCCTTGGAGGCTCAAAAAAGATCTTAGCCACCTTTTGGTATAACAAAATATTATAGGTGGCTAACATATACACAGAGATTTTCTCCTGGAACCCAAAACGGGGAAAACCAGATTGCTTTTTCATTAATTCCTTTCAATGTTACAATACATTATATACATACTGAAGCATTCATAAACCCCGATCCATTAACCCCGAATTAGAACATGACCATAGTTCCCTTGAATGGATCTACAAAATACTATGGGAAAATCCATCATGCCCAAAACCATGCACAAAACCATGGGTAGGTCTTCCTACCATCATTGGGTCTGCATAAAAAAAATTACTGGGGCAGCCCACGTAGGGGGGCTACTGCCCTTCACTACAACCTTTGCAACATAACAACACATGGGTCTAATTGTGGAAAGAATACAACACATACCCAATAGGAAGTAGAACAAAATAAGAAAAAACTAAAGCACTAAAAAGTCAGTAAGGAATGTCAGAAGGTGATACTGCACAAAACACAATGATAGACATTGATCCTACTTTGTGAATGCTATATTTCATGGCACTAGGAAAAACGATCCAAAACAACATCTCTTTTTTTGTGAAGCGTTATGGACTGTCAAGAACGTCTAGGGAAAACCAACAAATGTTGCGTAATTAAAGACCACCTTTAGAGATTACACACTTAATTGGTACATGCAATATAAGCCTATTTTTCCAAGAAAACAAGCTATATCCTTGGGAGACATAAGGAGAGTGTTGCTGAAATATTTTTAGAGGCCCAAATTAAATCCTAGTGTATTACCAAGATCTAAGAGATCAAGTTGAATGCTAATGAATTACTATGGAACTTCGATCATACGTTTAAGGTATTGATGAACCAATTGACCTTTCAAATTCCATATGTGCAACACAAGGAATGGTTGATCACGGGATTGCTACCTCATATACACATCCCAATGACTCACTATCTCTTGCAGGAAGTGAAAATAACGTAGGGATGGCTCATTTTCAATCACAATGAGCAACCTTAGCAGTACAATTACAAAATCTAGTGAAAGGTAAGGAAAAGGGTGAGGAAGTGTGGTGTACGATCCACATAAAATAAGGCCACCATAGGAATGAATGCCAAACTGTGACAGAGTGCATGGCAACAGGGGCTACAAACCATTTGGAACAAGGCAGGGGACTATGGTGTTAAATTTGAATATTTTAGGGTTATCTACCAATGGCCTATCCTTTGATGTTGAAATAACAAAGCTCAAAACTTTGTTCTGCTACTTTTGGAGGTCAATAAGACGTAACATCCACACCTGTTGCACATTGGAATTCACGAGAGAATGCACTTTCAATGCATACAAGTTACGTGAAGCCAAAGGAAGTGAAGCAAGAGTAGGTAGAGGTCAAGGGATATAGGGAAGAGGACAACGATTCCTAGGTAGAGGAAGGGGAGGATTTGGAAGAGGCAGGGGTCCAATAATTTGTTATAATTATGGGCTATCAGGACACATTGCACAAGATTTCCCTAACCCTTGCACAATTTATACAAATTGCAAACAATTGGATCATGCTACAAAGGATTGCCCTCAACTCATTGTGAAGTGGTAGGAAAAAAGAGGTCAAATGTACAAATGATAGCCACCGAAGCACAAAAGAATTGTCCACAACTAGGAGCAGTTACATGTAGAGGAACAAGGACCAGATCAGACACAATTGGATACAAAAGCCATCAACACCATTGAGTTAGAAAAGTCATAGAACCAATTACAAGATATGATCCAATAAAAGAGAAATATTGCATGTATAAGACATGACATCAGTGTAAAAAATACTTACAATTCATCTTATCTTATGTCATTCTACTATACTCTCTAATTTATTTTTTAAACATTTATTGTTATTTATTTGCTTTATATTCATTTATATAATAAGCTTCAAATTCTTAAATAAAACTCATGTTGCAACATTTTTAATATGTTTAAATGTAATTTTTTTTATAAATATTTATTATATCAATATCCTCATAAAACTGCTTGAACACTGCTTGAACAAATACTTCCTAATTCCAATGTATAAAAAGTCATACTTGAATCAAACACATTATAGAATTCAGAATTCATTTTAACATATACTTCCAAATCCTTGCGTCAAGCACATATAGAATTAATTTGAACATGTACTTCCAAATCCAACTTTCAAAGAAGTTAAAAACGCTCTGGTTAATTTCCTTACATCAACTATATATATATAAAAATCCTATACTATCAATTAACTTAAACGTAATGATTTCTCAATTAAACTTTATGAGATTTCTCTTTTGATGCTTCATATATCAAATTAAAACATAATGATTTCTGAATTATCTTTATGAAATTTCTCTATGATCAAATTATCTATTGAGAGTTCGCCTTTTGGCCCCGGTGGCCTTACCAAATGCATTGTCAATCATCTTTATGTTTCAATTTTCTTAATCTCCTAAAGTATTAAACAGTCTCTACTTTTAGATGCTTGTTGTTCCTATAACGAGCAACTAGTGGGGAGTTTGAAAATATAATGCTTAAAAAATGACTCAAAAGGCCGCTGACATAAATCAACATTATAATGAATGTTTGAATTTCACTCACAAAATGAAGGCAGAACATTTTGAAGGTTGCAGTGAGCCAAAAAAGAATTTGACCCGGCGCAAATCTATTTCACACCTCAAAACCATCACCAGTCGAAATGCCACACCTAGGCAAATCTATTCCACATATAGATTCACTCTTTTTTAACACCTGTAATAATGATTTCTCTTTTTTATTAAATCTACGAAAGATGAAAAGAATTAGACTTACCGAAAGTTGCCTCGATGTTAAGGACTTCGTGCTAAAAATAACAGTTGCAGAAGAATTCCCCGCATACAAAAGCGCAAATATAAGGGCAAGAGCGAAGAGCGCGATTCTTGTGAAAGCCATGGCTAAGGATTGAAATACTGTACGAAACGTTGAGTGTTATTTCAGAAATCAAATTGCTTAAAAAAACATATCAGTACCGTGGAAGTCTCAGAAAAATATATATATTTGAAGGATGAGATGGTGGCTCCGAATTTAGCGGAGACAGACAAACCAGACGAGTTTGTTGCGAACAAAATGATTGTCCAGCACCTTGTTCGAGCTGCTCTCTGTTTTTGCTTCGCTTGGTAAATTTGAAGTTGTCTTGTAAAATAGCACGTAAATGTCACCCCCCATGGAAAATGGAAATATATATAGTGATTATATAGTTAATATGGGCTTTAGCTTGTGGCCCACTTTGATGATTTTTTTGTATTGAAATTGGATTGTGTATTTAGTTTGGGCATCGGTGTAACTTTCCAAATTCCAATGTTAGCTTAAACACTTTTAAAATATTATTTAAAATATTTTCAAATTTAATATGAATTTTATTTCCAAAGGTTATTAATATTATTCGTAGAATATATATTTATAAAGAAAGGGAAGAGGACACTAGATTGAATAGTCACAAAACATAATACACTTGAAGTTTAAAATATTTTTATGTTATTTAAAAAATTAGTTTTATTTGTATTTTTGTATTTAGCAATTTTATGTTCATTTTCCTACCAAGTGTTAATGGTTTGATTTTTATGTATGTTTAAATAGCTTCAACTTTTTGTTAAAAAGTCAACACAGTAATTGCCCCTTGTAAACTTCGTTCCATATTAGTTTTATAAATGAAAGAAATGTGTGTACATTTATGTTTTAGAAATTTTAAAAGAAAAATGCGACTCCTTGAGTTTAGATTATTAAATTTGGCAATTTTCTATGTAGTATTTATTATAATTTATTTATTTGCATGTGTGCAATTAATTATTTAATATGCATATAATTATGCACCAACACCCTTATAAGATGGACTTGGAGTTGAGGGGAAGGAATATGTATATATTATCTTTTTGTAAAAACAACTTCCTTCACTCCTAGTAAGGATTAAATATGAAGAAACTTGGCTCATGTGAGTCGTTTCATGAGATGACCAAATTGCAAGGCAAGTATTTGGTCATGAAAGCGTTGTCATCTATAGTGCATATGGACCTCAATGTGTTTGGTACTTTACCGCTAAATTGGATTGCAAGCAATTTGGATGGCAGCTTGATTGTCACACCAAAGATTTGTAGGTTGATCCTAAGCAAAACCAAAACTTTATGAGAAATTTTCAAATCTAAAAAATTTCTCAAGCAACATTAATGTCACCTTGGTACTCTACCTTTATAGAACAAAGATAAATTATATGATGCTTTTTGTTGGACCAAGTGATAGAACTTGAACCAAGGATAAAAGTGTAACTAGAAATAGACTTTCAATCATCAACATCACCTACCTGATCTATACATTTAAAGCACGGAAGAGAAGAACCATTATAATGCCCTAGGTTGACCCCTTATGTGTGTGTGTGTGTGTGTGTCAAATTTAGGTTAGTGAGCTAGGAAGTGTTTTAGGACCTATGTGCTCATGTATATATGTGTTTATGCTAGTGTGCCTATATTTATATGTTTTGAGGCACAATTCCTATGTGATTTTTGGCTAGTGCGCTGATATGCTAAAAGGTCATAAAGCCTAGCTTTGTAAATATTTAATTGCATGCATATTAATAAAATACATCATCATTGGAGACTAAATCAAACAACAAGTCTAGGGCTCTTGGGCTCCATGAAATGGAAAAGGGGTCAAGGGCTAAGTGATAAGGGGGCTAAGGCATTATTAGAATATGTCAAAAGTAATGCGTTTTTTTCCCCCATAAAAATAACAGTTGCAGAAGAATTCCCCGCAAAAAAAAGCGCAAATGTAATGACAAGAGCGAAGAGCGGGATCATTGTGAAAGCCGTGGCTCCATTAGGGATTGAAATATTGTACGTTGCATGCACAAATTTTATGAAACGTTGAGTGTTATTTCAGAAATAAAATTTCTTGAAAAAACTTATCAATTCCGTGGAAGTCTCAGAAATATATATATAAAGGATGAGATTGTGGCTCTGAATATAACAGAGAACATACAAACCAAAAGAGTTTGTTGCGAAACAAAATGGTTGTCCCGCACCTTGTTCGAGCTGCTCTCTGTTTTTGCTTCGCTCTAGTAATTCAAAATTGTCTTGTAAAATAGCACGTAAATGTCACACCCATGGAAAATGGAATTTGATTATGGGTTGCATTCATTCTACTTCTATGGAAGTTATTATTAACGGGGTGGAGGATTACGCCAAGGATGTGCCTTATCCCCTCTCTTTTTCATATTGATTATGGATGCTTTTAGTATTAAAATTAACAAGGCGGTGGATGCGGGAATTATCATAGGTATCAAGATTACCCACAGAAGGAATATTTCCCACAATATTTTTGTTGTTGATGTCTTAATGTTTGGTATGCTTATTAAAAAGGTATGGTTGGTCATTCACAATATTTTCTCCAAGTTCTGCATTGCCTCTGGGATGATGGAAAATGAAGGAAAGTCATGCTTATACCACACTGAAAAATACGGGGAATTACATAAAGAGATTGGTAGTATATTCAATTTCAAATCAAAGAGACTAGAAAAAGGATTTAAGTACCTTGGCTTCTATATGAAGCCAAACAACTATAGAACAGATGATTGACATGGCTGTTGGAGAAATATAATAAAAGAATACATGGTTGGTCATTGATATGGTTATATAAAGGGGGAAGACTCATTCTTGCACAAGATTTATTGAAGCAATTCACAGTATACTGGGCACATTTATACTCTGTTCCCAAAAAATTTATCAATAAAATCAAGTCCATGATGGCCAACTTCATCTAGAATGGGGGAAGAGAAAAAGGTATTTATACCATTTAGCTAAATGGGAGATGATAATGAAGTCGAAGGAGCTGGGGGGCTAGGGCATCTTAGATCTTGAGCATTTTGGAAAAGTGCTCCTGATGAAGTCTCTATAGAGGGGTCTCAACTCAACGGGAATCTGGAACGACATTATAAGATTTAAATATCTGAATGATATGGGCATGGAGGAACTATTTCAGAGAGGATGGATAACTGACAAAGCTAAATCAATAATATGGTGGGGTTTTAAGATGATATGGTATCTCTTCATGGATAACCTCTGATGGTCTTTCGGGAGTGGAGTGAAGATCTTGTTAGGCCACCCAAATTTTAGAGGAGAAACTATCACTCCCATCGTCAGTAATGATCTGATATCTTACCTAAATGGAAAGGTAGCTTTTATTGGGACAAGCAGTAAAGGAATACATAAAAGGCATTCCGGTTTGGAAATCAACAAAACAAATGGAATTATAGGGGCTTCTGAAAACAGAATGGGAAAGATATAGTGAAATGTTGCAAAGTCTGGGTTTTATAAACCATAGCCATGGAGATCGATTCACATGGGAAGGAACAATCAGAGATGGATAGATTTCTGCTAATGAAAACGACAAGTTCCTGATCTATAAAAATCATGGTCCGAACAGTTACTACTAGTTCGAAGAAGTATGGAAAGTAAAAGCTCAGATGAAGATGATAATATTTTCATGGCTGGTATGGAGGGACAAGAACCTTACATGGTCTAACCTACAAAAAAAAGGAAATATTGGCCCCGGTATATGTAGTTTTTGTAAGAATTCAAATGAGGATAATTTACACCTATTCTAATCCTGTACTTTCGCTCAGGATGTCCAAAAAGGAATATGAAATCACTTCAATGTAAAGTACATGGATCTGATGAATACCAAAGATTATATCAAAGGGTGGCTTACGAAAGGCAAGTCTCTCAAGGACATCCTAGTTTTATTTCACTGGCGTATTTGGTGCACTAGAAATAAATGGATTTTTTAGGAGATAAGCAGTAGCCCAGAAAAAATCTGTCAGAAGATCATAAGCCTTTGGGAAAAATTAAAAATTAATCAGAAACCCCCTCCTGATTTGTCTAAGAGATTGCAGCCTTTCGAAATCCATTACCCTGCTGGTTTTTTCAATGGGGCGTCACAACAATCCATATGTGAATGTGGGGCTTGGTTGATGATTTCCCCCATAGTTCACTACAAAATCCATTGGTATGGAGGCAGTGGGACAAACATAAGAGTAGATTTTGGCCCTATGGGGCCTCATGTGGTTTTCTACTCAACTATATTTGGATAAAATTTGGGTTTTTGTGTACTCACAGGTTCTCTTGGATCATCTCATTAAAGGTACATCACTCAAGCTAGGGTATCTGATAGCATGGTTGGATAGAATAAAAGAGCTCCGCACATCTTTTTCCAACATAATCTTCAAGCATATGTACAGATAACATATGTACAGATAAAAAAATACTCAAGATGATAGATTATCTAAAAAAGGACTCCAAGGAATTTTTGGGGAGATGCACTACAAGCTACTTGACTCCACTGGACCTGGAGCGGTAGGGAAAGTAATTTGTTTTTGAAGGGATAGTTGTGGAGATAGATCCACCTCATTTTGATGTTTTTGTTAGCACTCGGAGGAAGAAAAGGAACTACTCTTCATTTCTAGTAGACATGATAGAAGAACCATATGATGTTTTGAAGAAATTGATACAGGATCAAAAGCAAGGCACTAAGTTAAAAAGTAGTGATGATAAAACTCAGTAATTTTGTTTATAAAGTTTTAATAAATGATGACAATTTCTTAATGTAAATCTTTAAACGGACAAGTGGTCCTGAACTTTTAGATATGAATCTACTTGTAATATCATTGAAACTATTTTCAGAAAAATATGAAGTATATTGCACTGGTACATTAATATAAACCAAGCGTTTTTCTCACCGAAAAAAAAGTATTGATTATATAGTTAACATTGTTGTTTGATGGTTATTATGGGCTTTAACTTGTGGACCACTTTGGTGATTTTCTGTATTCAAATTGGATTGTGCATTTAGTTTGGGCATCAGTGTACAACTTTCCACATTCCAATGTTAGCTCAAACACTTTTAAAATATTATTTAAAAGATTTTCAAATTTAATATGGATTTTATTTCCAAAGGTTATTAATATTATTAAAATTTATATTTATAGAGAAAGGGAAGAGGACACTATATTGAATAGTCACAAAACAGAACACATAACACACTTGAAGTTTAAAATATTTTTATGTTAATTAAAAAATTAGTTTTATTTATATATTTTTTTTTAGCAATTTTATGTTCATTTTCCTTCTAAGTGTTAATGGTTTGATTGTTATTTATGTTTAAATAGGGTCAGCTTTTTGTTAAAATTCAATACAATTAATTTCTCATTTACAATTTGTTCCACATTAGTTTTATAAATGAAAGATATGTGTGCATATTTAGTTTTGTAGAAATTTTAAAAGAAAAATGTGATTCCTTGAGTTAAGATTATTTAAATTTGGTATTTGTCTATGTAGTGACTGAGAAGGTGGAGAACTGGAAGGTATATTCACAACCCAAGATTATGATGGAGATGAATGGGTTGAAGCAGCTCCAGATGATGAGATATTTGAAGACATTAAAGGAAATGAAGATAGAAGTGGTGTCTACTCTGATGCTTGGGGCTCTTGCATACTAGTCTTCACATCAAGCTTACACACAGGACAAAAGGTCCTCCACTTTGTAAGCCAAGACTCTATGCAGATTACATGGAATCCTGCAATCAAAATAAGAACCAGGAAAATGAGCATGTATAGCAACGACTGTTATGAATTTGTCTTAAAAAACAGCACCATTATATCAATGAAGTAATCAAATTACAAAGAAGATCTTCCCTGCACATTTCAGTACCATTCAACCTACCTTGAAACTAGATAAAGATATTATAAGTAGATATTACAAGTTCAACTTAAATGCTCAATTGATTCTAGATTCTAGAATATTTAGGAATTTTGATGGATAGGAGTGAAGTCAAATAATTTATTTCACTTATCACTTATTTTAATCGAATTCTCAAATATTCCAAAATTTGCAATCGAAATAAAAATGACTAATATTACAAAAACTTACTATGATGACATGGCAGAATACACAATTTATCCCCTTCTCTATAGTCCTCATAGAATACAACGTAGGTCTCCAAGGTGCCCTTGTCATCTGCAGGTGAGGTGAATAGGAGATTTGGTAATTCCTTGATCTGTTGAGAGCTCATCATATTGAGCCTGTGATGTATTCTACGAGAAATTTGAACAACACCATAAATAATAGCATACACAATGACCATGGAAAAGAAATAGAGCAACCACCATGGCCATTTCGATAATATATCATAGTGTGGGGATGGAGTGATCTGACATTCAAGATTTTTATCTTTATTATACTTGTGGAGTAATTCCCCTGCTACCCTCAAATAAACACTCGTATGTTGTGGATACCTTTAGAGTTCGAGAAACTTCAAATAAAAAATAGATTACATGTGTTATAAAAGACTTCAAGTGTAACAGTTTATAAAAAGCACA
>JAXQQM020061272.1:0-48812 GCA_034641835.2 Pinus albicaulis | reverse complement strand
CTTGGACTACAACCTTCTGCTGGGGAGGAACTGGATATATGAGATGGATGCTATTGCATCCTCATTATTTTGAATTGTATGTTTCCCCCACGAAGGGAGGATAGTTACGGTGGATCAACTGGACTGTCCTCCTATAGACCTGGATGCGCCTTCTGACTCATCTGTTCCTAAGTTGGATAATACTAAGGCGCCTATGGAGAATTTAGGAGTTGGAATGTATTCTTCCCTGATGGGTACTTTCGATCTTCCTCCTCCTAAGGTTCATATTAATGCTATTTCATCCTCCAAGGCTCCCCTTCGAAGAGAGTTCTTCCGAACTCATTATTTTTCGGACCCTTAGACCTTACCTTCCCCTACTGCCACATTAGCGGAAGGTCAAGTGGGTGGAATGGCATTCCCGATTTCTGCAGCTGAGATTGCATATCAGTCCATTGTTGACTCTGCAGAAACCGTCCCAGCTCCTCTTTCACCGGAAGAGTTGGATGGTGATGTGGCTCCAGCTTGGACCCTTACTTCTTCTTCTGCCCAGGATTGTCTTGATACCACTCTTCCATTTGAAGAGGCCATCCTGGAAGCGATTACAGGTATAGATAGACCGTGGGATTATTTGCATCATCGGTCTTACTTCCTACCTGACTTGAGCGAAGTCGAAACAAGTTTTCCAAGTCCTCAGTCTCCTGGACCTGTTCACCCAGTCTTGAGCCCTTTAGCACCATCACAGGTTTATGCTGAAGGGAACATGGCTGTGATCTCTCCTACTATCCTGGTGAACATTTCCAGGGATCCCAATATTGTCGAGAATGTCTTCATTGGAGCTGAATGCTCCCGTGAAGAGGTTCAATTCTACCGAGCTCTTCAAAGAGTATAGGGATGTTTTTGCTTGGTCTTATGAGGAAATGCCTGGCATAGACCCATCTATCGTCCAGCATGAGATCAAGACGTATGAAAACGCTAAACCGGTCAGGCAAAAACTTCGTCCGGTTAATCCTAGGAAGGCAGCAGCTATCAAAGCTGAAGTTGAAAAGCTGCTTAAGGCGGGATTCATTTTCCCAGTTCCTCTGACTGAATGGGTTTCAAACCCCGTTCCGGTAGATAAAAAGCAAGGAACGATTTGAGTGTGCATCGATTTCAGAGACCTAAATAAAGCGTGTCCTAAAGATAATTACCCCACACCTTTCATCGATCAGATTATTGACAAGTGTGCCGGTAATGAGATTTTCTCCTTCATGGACGGTTTCTCTGGTTACAATCAAATTACTATCCGTCCAAAAGATCAACATAAGGCCGCATTTATTTGTCCCTGGGGTACGTTTGCATACAAGAAAATGCCTTTCGGTCTTAAAAATGCTGGAGCTACCTTTCAGCAGGCCATGTCTTACGCCTTCCACGACATCAAGAAGATTATTGAGGCATACTTAGATGATCTAGCTGCTCATTCTCGAAAGAGGATGGATCATCCTGGTCACCTCCGGCAAATATTTGAAAGATGTTGTTTTTATAAAATTCGATTGAATCCGAACAAGTGCGTTTTCGCGGTTACATCCGGTCGGCTGTTGGGATTTATCGTGTCTAAGGAAGGGATAAGGGTAGATCCCTTCAAGGTTGAGGCAATACTTCGGTTGCCTCCCCCGTCTTCAATCCGTCAGCTTCAAAGTCTCCAAGGGAAGTCTAATTTTCTTCGGAGGTTTATCGTCAACTATGCTGAGATTACAAAGGGATATATGAGATTGTTGAATAAAGGAGTTCCTTTTCTTTGGGACGACTACGCTCAACGCTCATTCGATGCCTTGAAAAAGGCATTGACCTCTGCTCCTTTGCTGAGTCCACCCGATTATAGCAGAGATTTTCTTTTGTATCTGGCTACAGCAGAATCCACCATTGGTATGGTTCTGGTTCAGGAGGATGATGCTCTTGCTGAGCATGTTATTTACTACCTTAGTCGAGGACTGGTAGGACCTGAACTGCGGTACACCCCGATAGAAAAGTTAGCCTTAGCAGCAGTTCATGCTGTGCAGCGACTCCGGCATTACATTATTCTTCGTAAAACTTATGTCTTGGCAGCTGCCAATCCATTTCAGTTTGTCCTCAGCAGGCGAGTGATTGGGGGAAAATATAATAGATGGATTGTAATTTTACAAGAATTTGATCTCGAGTTCATGTCTGCCAAATCCAAGAAGTCATTAGTCTTTGCGGAATTGATCTCCGAGTTGCCTTGTGGAGAGGAGATGATCTATGATGAGTCCTTTCCGGACGAACACTTGTTTTTGATCTCTCCACAAGATCCTTGGTATGGGGATATCATTATGTATCTCCAGACTGCGAAGTTTCCCTCTTCTTTTTCGAAAGATGAGCGTCGCAAGCTGCGTCACTTAGCTAAAAGTTATCTGATTATTGGTGATGCTTTGTACCGTCGAGGGGTTGATTCAATCCTAAGACGCTGCTTAACTTTCGAAGAAGCTGAGGCTGTGCTCAATGATTCTCACGGTGGAGCTTGTGGGGGTCATTTATCTGGGCTTGCTACAGCCCAAAATATTTTGTGTGCTGGATACTTTTGGCCCTCGATTTTCAAGGATTGTATTGAATCGGTCAAAAAGTGTCATCCTTGTCAGGTATATACTCGAAAAATGCGCGCTCATCCAGCTCCGCTTTTTCCAGTCGTTACTATCGGACCCTTTACAAAGTGGGGTATGGATTATACTACTTGTAACCCACCTTCGGCAAAAGGTCACAAGTACATTATCATAGCAGTAGACTACTTTACGAAGTGGGTCGAGGCTATGCCTACTTTTGGGAACGATGGTGAGACTGCAACTTTGTTCCTTTTCAACCAAGTTATCGCTCGTTTTGGTATACCTAGAGAGATTGTCACTGACCATGGCAGTCATTTTCAGAATAGTATGATGGCTGAGTTGGCTCTCAAATTGGGTTTCCGGTAGGAGCATTCATCTCCATATTATCCTCAGGCCAATGGGAAAGTGGAAGCCGTGAATAAATCCTTGAAGACAATTCTTCAAAGGACAATTGATAAACATAGATCCAACTGGCATATTATGCTATATCCTGCACTTTGGGCATACAGGACGTCAGTTAAAACTGCAACTGGCTTTACTTTGTTTCAGTTAGTCCACAGGGTGGAATCCGTATTTCCCATTGAATGCGAGATTCCTTCCCTTAAATTAGCTGTTGAGCTTCTTCCTGACACTTCTAGTATGGCAGAACGACTTCTTCATCTGGAACATCTCGATGAGCAGCGTCGAGATGCCGCCATGATGAATGAAGCACATAAAAACCGAGTAAAGGTTCAGTACGATAAGGCGGTTAAGCCTAGGGTCTTTTCGGAAGGTGACCTTGTGTTGGTCTATGCCCAAGAAAAAGATGCCTTGGGGGCAGGAAAGTTTAAATCGATGTGGTATGGCCCCTATATCGTTAAAAAAGTTTTTAAGAAAGGAGCATATACCTTGGTTGACTTCGAAGGGAACGAGTTGCCGGAGCCCCGAAATGGGCTCTATTTGAAGAAGTATTATGCCTAGGCTTTGGCCTGGCATTTTGCTTTGTATATAATAGTTTTTTGCTTTGTACATATCTGATTGATTTTCGATTTTTGATGAGGTGATGATGTTTTTGATCTGCTTTGGCAGGTTGTGTTGGATGTCATGAGTCATTTTGGTTTCGCCGATGGTGCTAGTAGACACACCCGGAACTTAGCTTCCGCGGCTTGGGTGCTTCTAATATCCTTCCGTCACCGTTGGTATCAAGAGGGGTCTCGTATTGGTCCCGTTCCAATAATGTAGTAGAATACACCGCAATTATTCATCTACTTCCTGGAGGCAATATCTTTGGGTGTTGATTCGCTGGTAGTTTTCTCGGACTCCACCGGTGGTGTCGCATTGAACAACAATTTATCTGGGCACGAGATCCATTTTTACATGGCACATTCTTGAGTGGTACGTTGAGGAAAATAAGGTCATTCTAATTTTAATGATTGATTCATATCTTCGGAAATGACAATTGGTTGGCCGACTCATTAGCTAATCAAGCATTGGATTGGCATATTAATCATTCACTTCAATAAAATTTTAATCATAAAAAACATCATACATTTTGATACATTTATCACATCACATCAAATATCGCTGTATATATATCATCAGAGTGTCAAAAAACTTTACAAAATTTGGATCCATAACGTCATACAAAACTTGGGCTTATGCCCCCATCATGTTCAGTCTCAAAAAAGAATATACAATATCTAAATATAAAATCAGTTTTACCTCGAGGACCCCCAAGTCATTCCTAGGGACATAACTAGTACACATCATGGTCTGGTCTAACCCGGGCCCTGGTACTCCTACAACCCGTCTCTGGACGGCTTCCGGCAAGTCCTCCACGGCAGCCATAGGGATTTGGCGGGTCAGTCCCTCCAAGTTTCTCTGCACGGCTTGGAGAGTCCTGTTGGAATCCACTGTCTCTGCCTCACCTCTGCGGCGCTTATGGCGCGGTAGGCCCTCAGGACGAACTGGTCCAAAATCTGAAACATGATCATTTTAAATTTTCAGTCATTATGAATCTAATAAAAAACATGTTCATTTTTCATTTTTTCATACATATTTGAAAAAATCCAAAAAAATCATATAAGTCAAAAAATTTTGCAAAACTTACCGACTGCTCCCCATGCTGTGCCAGGTGGAAGTACTAGATCTGGATCTCCTCGGAAATCCATCCCGGCATAGGGATAGTCGTCCACTGCGACGATCTGTTCTCCCCACCATAGGAAGAACTCATCGTCCCAGGTGGTCCGGGGTACTTCACTACCCCCCAGTCTCTTCATCATGTCTGCCCAACGGGCGATTCTTGGGTCCCGCGGGCTGCTGATAGTCGAGATGACTCTGGGTCTCAAAGCTGGAATCCTCTCAAAGAAGAATGTTGTCAAAATGGTACCATAGCCAAAGTGTTTAGTTTTTACCTGGCGAATAGAAGTCAGCTGTTGTTTCATGTTCAGTAGCAGGGCTGTGCACCAATCGTAAACATGAGTCAAACACTCTACAGCTATACTCATTTGCGTCCTAGATGCCTGATGTAGTGAGGCAGATCCTGCCACTCTGCTGATGGTGAAAAGGAGGATCTTCATGTGAAAATCCCTGATATCTCTAATTGCAATCTGCATTCCAACCTTTTTGTAATTATCTACGCAATATACGTGGACATAATCTTCCATGGTTAACCCTCCCAGGGGTTTTCCGTGCAGGTCTACTGGTTCTCCCCTTCTGGAGAGTCCAGTGATGAAATATATATCCTCCACTTCAATGCGTAGTGGCATCTGATCAATTATGAAGCAATCCTGATCTGGTTCCCAGTAATTTACAAGCATTTCAAGCAACCGCACATTACTTTTCATATTGGGCATTTTAAAGAATTTCAACAATCCACAATTTCGGAGGATGTTTTGCGATGCGCGGTCCTGCATGACCTCTTGGTCTATTGCGCTATGCTCACGTTCCCTCCATGAGATGGTCATCCTGAGAAATTTCATCAAATTTTGCATTAGCCATGCTTTTTTGCTATCGGACCTGCGCATACGCGACTTTTCCTGTGCACAGTCGCGTGTATACGCGACTTGCATTCATTAAACCCGCGTATGCGCAGATACGCAATTTTTAGCAAGGGTTTCAAAGCGAAAAATCACTTAATTTTAATTTCCAAACGGACAAAATGAATAAACAAGATGATTAAGGAGCCTACCTGAAGTTTCGCTGAATTCCGACGGTCGGTTGTTCCTGATTTGACGAAAGAAGTTTTTAGCTCCAGAGCACTTTTTCCAAATCAGCTATGCAATAATGAACCAAATGAGAGGTAATTTGTCTATTTATGGCTAAAAAGTTGAAAAATTTTCGCAAAAATTCCTTATGCTTATTTTTTCGATCTATCTTATGCTGTATAACTTGATTGCTTGGAAGTGCCCAGTTTGGTATGTTTTCAGGTACATTTTGACGATTTTGAGATTTTTCCCGGTTTTTGATCCATGATTTCCGACTCTTCACGGCAGGTATATGATCTTCACTGGCATATAGGTTAGGGAATCACTTTCCGTTGCATCTTTCATACTAGCCTCCATACTGATCACTTGCCTTAGGGTCGATCCCATCAAGTCATGAGTATTACACCCACTTCACTCGCCGATTATTTAATCATGACTTGATGGTAGAGCCTTCCTTTACATGGGCTTCCTAGTTAGTTCCTCGCTATCACTTGTTGCCCATGCTGCGTTTTATGTAGGCTCGGGAGTCCTCTTTAGTCTCGCCATGTCTTCTGTGTTGAAGCTTCATTCTTCTCCTTCATCACTTATCATTTTTCTGGCTTATACCCTAGAGGCTCCCCGGTGTCGTTAAGTTGTATTACTGCATTGCATATTGGCTACTTGTTTATCCTGGCCTTTAGCCGGCTTCATTTGGACTCGATGTTTAAGCCAAATTTTGACCTTGACTTTCTGTACAAGTTAACCATTGCATGCACTTAGCTATCACGACTTGACACCTTTTTACCCATGGATGGAACGTTCCTTTGAGTATCACTGACTAGTTTTTGCCACCTTGCATTGAGCATAGGATTGTTCCAATCCCAGGAACTAGTGCATATGCTTTCTTGATACTCGTTCTATCCATTGTATCATAGCATTCTTTTATTCTTTTTCAGGCTTATTATATGAAAAAGACAAAAAAATTAAATATAACAAAAAGAGCGGGAACGGGATGTATCTTTGTTATTTTTATGGCAGTACAGAGTCAGTTTGTCGCCCTTGAACAAAGCACATATACTTATATATATTTCCTTCATTTGGGATGGTTTTAGTTTTGACCTAGGTTCAGCCTTTACCATGTTTCACTCGTCAGTTCTCCCCCGGTTGGTTATCTCTTCCAATCATATGGAGAGTTTGTTGTGCCTCCTGCATAACAGACTTATACAGTGTCACTTTTTACTGCCATGGTCATCATGAGTCGTGCTTTTGTTCAAGGGAAGTTTGACCTGAGTCGGCCATTCTGCGGTGTCTCTAGACTCATTATTCAGTTGGCCTTCCTGGTCTTGTCAGTATCATGTTCTATCACATCAGATGTTTTGGTCTTCTGCTCGTGCTGGTTTGAGAAGGTCCCCATTGACTTCTTGCCGGCGGGTTTGTCTCTTATCGACTACGACACATTGCTCCGAGAGCAAACCTAGAGCCGCACCTTGGGCCTATTTCCATCATTGATAGGTGACCTCGTGCTCAGCATTTGATCATCATCATGGGTCTTTGACTGAGTGGTTTTCCCTGTGTTCGACGTCAGCACACATTATCACACTTGGGATTTGTGCAGTACCTGGATTTCCATTTGACCCTATCGGTGGATTTCTCGCCTCTGTGTCAGCTTTCATTATTGGTTGGTTCAAAGGGTTTCTTCCGTGCGCTAGCTTCATCTTGTGCACGTCGGAAACGTACTTCGGTTTTGGTTCCATCACTCTCCTTCGTCCGATTCCTTCCAAATCTTGGCCTGCGGGTTACACTCGCGCTGGACTGATGTGGGATGCCTTAATGCCTTCCTTCCACCAGATCTTTTCCCATCGACTCCGACTCATTGCTCTGGGAATAAGGTCTAGAGTCTTTTTGTCAGTACCTTAGGGTTTGCAGTCATCAGTGGCAGACTCTTCGCTATCGACAGTGGGGATTCATCATTGCCTCCTGATTGGTATATTCTTTCAAGTGTTCGACTTCAAATCATTCATTCGCACTTGTCAGATTGTACTGGGGCACCTTGACACTCATTATCATTATCGGTGGGTTGTCTCGCGTTGGTTAACGGGATACATCATTGCCCGGTAATCCAACGATTTCTCACATGGTCGACTTCAACTCATTTATTCCCATTGTGTAGAGTTGTGCCAATAGTGATCGGTGAAGACCTCGGGTTGCATCAGCATGTTTCGGTTCACTTTTGACAGTCCTTTCAGTATCTGCCAGTGATGCCGTCCACCCTTATATGTTGCAGTTCAGTACAGCAGCATCCTATATGTTGGTCCCCGAGTTGCGTGATTGTACCGTTTGATCCACCTCTTATGATCCGGTACTTGGAGATTCAGTTACTTATTTTATCAGACATCCAGTTGCACCATCTTTGATCAGCTTTCTATATGTGATACTTGGACATTGATTCAGACTTGTATTTCCGGGCCATGCTCAGATGATTCATTGTGTACTTTCAGCTCAGCTATACTTGTATACATGTTGGATCTATTCACTACTTTCTATATGATGTATTTTTGACTGAGCATGGGTATGCCCACCTCAGCATGAGTTGACTCTCTATTTTCTTTCATTGGTTTTTGGCAGGCTGAAATCTGGTGAAGTCCTCTCTTGTCCTTGCAAAGTTTTTTCTATGTGCATAATACATTTCGGCCATCATGTACCCCTTCTGACCTCATATATTAGGGGGCATCTGTTATAGCATCATTTCTCACCTTGACATGGTTCATGATTGCTTCATGGCTTTTGGGCACCCATTCCTACAGACTTGGACAAATTCACTTAAAAATAGTGTAAAATCCTCCATACGCGACTATGCCCGTGTTTTTCCGCGTGTATACGCGAGTACAGCTAGACTTTTCCGCGTATGCCATTTTAATGATTAAAAAATATATAAAATCCCTAATTTCGCGCTGGGTTGATGGTTACTCAGGTAGTTCAACCACCCCAGCCCGTGGCCAACTGTTTCCAACTGCTGAAACTACTTGGAGGGACTATAAAAGCCCTCATGTGTATGGCCTAAGGGAGAGAGAGAATTATTGATATTATACTCTGTTGGTATTCCCTATCCAAGTCCGATTCCCCGTGCCTCCTGCACTTTCCCAGTTCATTGTAGGAAACCCTTGTTTCCTTGAGATACACATCCCTTTATATGTTATCTCGTATGCACCAGTTTGGAAGGAGTCTTAGCGAGGCAAGGGCTGGACGGATCCGGACGACGGTCTGCGAAGGCCTTGGAAGGATCAGGTGATCTCTCCTCTTGTTACTTTTGTACATGCTATTTATAATACAGAAGTACCATGCTGTTCTCGAAATAAACGTGTTAGTGTATGCTTTTATGTATGAGAATATTTGTTATACAAGCATTTATTATGATTTATTTAATGTTTTATATGAATCTCACTAACATTTAGAGTAGATATATGCTGTAAAACCTGTCCTTTGTGCTGGTTTCTTCTTGTTTTTCAGGTTAAGAAGGAAGGACAGTTGCTGGGGGTTTGGACCCCAAGTGGATCTACTTCAACCGTAGGACCTACGGGTAACTTTCTCATTCTACTCTATTTAGTTTTTCTGAACGTGCATGGTTGTGTGAGTCTCTGTTAAGTAGCATGCCCCTGCTCTGTGGAGGTTGTATCCCAACCAACCTCTAGGGTGATATTTCCCCGAAACAAGGTGGCACGGTAATTGTGGAGAACAGTGTAGATGGAAGATATGGGAGACAAGGACAATTAACAAAACTCCTAGTAATCAAGAAGAAGTGACAAGCAATGGAGAAGGAAAATAGTAAAGACTGGTAGTCACATTGGCAGAATAAAAAATAGGAAATCAACCAGCGTAGATGAGTTAGTTAGTCAGTGTGGCAGAGGGCCGAGAAAGGGAGAGAGCCATAGGAGAGCTCTATGAGATCTCTGTTGTACTAAATTACATTGTAATAGACTTTGCGGAGTGATGTATGTCATTTGATATTGATAATGAAATATGGTTATTGCTATGTTTAATGTTATGAGTTGAGTGTTACTCAGTTACTTACTATGAATGTATTCTCCATTTTAAATTTTAATTCAACATCTTGAGCATGCCTGATGAGTGATAGCATATACATAGTAGTGAGGTCTGTTTTCTGTCTCAAGTTCCTTTAGTTGTTCTTCATGGTTGCAATCGTTTGGTACATGATATGTTTCCTAATCTTACTAAGGTCATGACACGCCTCAGGTGAGATGCTCTGCTCCTTGGAGTAGGGTGAAAATGTTGGCGTTGTGCTAGACTACTGCGGAAACCTTGTTGGCCTCTATCCTGAACTTGGGTCTTGCTCAAAGACCTCCTTTTTTTCCAAAAAATGGTTCCGTTACCCGGACTTGAAAATTCATTTAGGATTTAGATCATGGTATCGCGGATCTCTGAGAGAGAACTACGAAGCTGGTGGGATAACCACTTAGACTAGTTCATATCGCAACAAGCAGCGCTGCGACAACAGAGGGAAAAGAATGTTAAGGATCGAGTCCTATTTTCTGAATCTGCAAGTGACTTGTATGAAATTTTCTGGGGAAAGTTTCCTGAAGAAATTTATAATTGGTTGCAGACTACAAGTCAAGTCACTTCAGGAGGGTTGCGTAGAGTATGTCACAAGTGGACGCACACGGATCTAGTAGCACTCCATTGATTAGATACTAATTTGACCCGAGCTGTATATTTCTGGGTACAATGTACCTTAGAAGGATACATTGTTGTTGGCTTGAGGGACCCTGACCCAGGTTCAGAGGTTAAGGTTTGCCAAAAGACCCCCATACTACTGGCCCTTTTAGCAATGACCTACTTTCGCAGGCCAAGGTCTCATCCGAAGTAGTATGGGAGGGTGCTGGAGCTAGGTTTCCACACCCTGGGAGAGAGTAGGTAATTTAAGGCAGATTTGCAAAAGAATGAGTCTATTTATAGACATTTTAACAATATAATCAACACATAATCATAACAAAGCCACTATCACTAACAGATATAATCAATACATTTGCATCCACATGCGCATCAGAAAATACCATCACAGAACATTATAATCGCAGCTAATTCTTAGTTCGCAGGTACATTCACAGCTCAAATGAATATCACAGATGTACTTCAGTAATAAACATGATCAATTCAGATACCATAAAGATACTTCAACTATATTCCACATTCATTAGTATCCAAAAACCCAAATACAACCCAAAACACAGCCCGCACACACAGCCTAGCAGGGTCCGCACAGAGCAGGACAGAGGATCTCAGCGCACACATCCTGCAGGAGTCCTTACCTAAAACAACCCAGATAGATCTTAACAATTCACACGTAGCATCAATCATATGTCTTACTTACCTACTAGACCCAACTATCTATCTATTTATAACAACGTAGCCTTTGCTATCCGATGGTCCGCAAACCGTGGTTTGTGGACCCTAGAGCTACCTTTTAACTCGTTACAAAAAATTAGGGGATTTGAAACACCCCAAAACCCCTATGCAAGACCAAATTTTACAAAATTGTATCAAAAAACGCAGGTTAGGGAACCCTGTTCCAACAAGTCCCCAACGCAATCTTGTGACTCATCCCGAGTCACAGCAGCCGTGGGGTTTTCATCTTCGCCTGAAGCTGCTTGATCACATCAACCAGAGGGGGAAACACTCCTTCGCTTTCTGAGCAAAATCCAACAAATTCTACGAAGTTGGGCCTTTTGTAACAACAGTGACGCTTTCCAAGGTTTGGTTCAATTTCTTAACTGCGACATCCTCTTCTTGCGAGAGCTTGAGGGCTTCATCGACCCATGGCTTAAGGTGGTCACTTAGAACCTTATTTTTGTGGTGGATCTCTTCGAGATCATCTCTAAGTGCGTGGTTGGTATGCAGTCGTGCAGGGAACTGAGTGAGGAACAGTGTGGGCATTGTAGCTTCCATCTACTTGAAATCTTCTTCCTTCTGGCGCAACCCTTGGGTGATTTCACGCAAGAGTAGATCATACTACACTGTAGAACACTAATGCATAGATGTCTCCAAAAATTCTATGGCCTAAGAAATCTAAGTTGTAATGGCGTTGGTGGCCTCTGTGACAAGCGTGACTCACTGGGCTCTTACCTCAGGTGGAGTTTCTGGCTGCAATTTGGCCTGTAAGGCAGAAATCTGTTACTCCATCTCTATTTTGATAGTATGAATCTCAGTCCTCGATGCCTTTAGGGTTTCAAAAAGTCCTTCGATCTTTGCATGGGGGGTAGCAAAAGCCGGTATATCCTCCTTCACATCTATGCATAGCCTTATGATGAGACTTTCCAACTCAGTTTGCTGTGTCGCAGCAAGGGTGCATGTAGCCTACGCCTGGGACACCTTAGAAATTTTTTCCATGATCATCTACTCAACTGCATTGAGCTGGCGATGCGCCTTTCGATCTCAGTGCTAGATTTCCTTAAAGAGAGAGGTGTGGAGGACTTGTAGTGGTTCATGCGGGAGCCGGGCCAAGTCTAATTGTACCTTTGTGCAGACCTATACTTGTGCACCTAAGGCATGCGGGCTCAAGATGAATGTTGTGCCTAGAATAGGGTAGAGGCAACTTTCAATTGTGATGATCAATTTACTTTTGGTTTCTGGGGGTGGCCTCCTTTGAATTATGCTTGTCTGCAGGTTGTCGGTTTTGAGATGCGGGGCTCAGAGCTCAGAGTATAGAGTAGCAACCATGGCCTTCTACTTCTCTTCCAAATCTAGCCACTTATCTTCAGAGGCAAGGGTTACTGCATCTATGGTCTGCTCCAAGTCTTCCTCTGTCAGACTAACTTCAGTCTCCCGACTCGGCCTTGTAGCTTGTCGTTTCTTTAATTGGCCTTTAATAGGGTTGGTAGTCTGCTTCTTACCATGCAGGGATTCAACACCCTGTGAATCCAGACCCCTTGTGTCAAGTTCTTGCTCTGAATCCTACTCCGCACCCTTCTCAGCATCCTTTCCATGTCCTTTTGTCTCTTTGGTGGTATCAGGCGGGGTGGTCTTCTTTGTGCTCGTACCTGCAGTGTCACCTATACTCGATTTAAAGCCCAACTTCTAGTGTGGTGCCCAAGTGGTAATGAGTCAGTCGATTTCTTCATTAGCAACCATGTATGGCAGTGATACCCATGCTGGATCCTTATGGCCCTAGATCTTCACATTGTGCATTGTGACCTGGAACGCTGCGATGCTCTTGTGCCTGTCATAGATCACTGGTGACAAGTGTGGCTGGGAGTGGATTGCTGCTGTGAGCCTGCTCTGAAATAATACCCAGAAGACTTTATTATCTTCAATGCGCTGCTCATCCTTTGAATCCTACAAATTCACGTAGCGTGCCCCTTTTCACATATCTGGCTTGAGTTCAGGGGCTTCCTAGGTGACCAATGTGATGAGGAGCAACAACCAGGAGTAGTAGAATGCTCGTCCATGGTCTTAGGCCTCGAACACGTTCTCCAAAAATTTGTTACACAGGAACTGGGACTAGTTGAAGCAGACCCCCTTCTGGCCAACTGAATGACATAAGCAGGGACAGTCGCAACCTGTCACTTGTGCATCGTTTTACATGCTAGCAACAGGGTACCCATGCACACTCCAGGGTCACTGGTGGTGTTAATTAGGAACCCCCTAGTGTTCTTCTCCACATTGTAGTCATCGCACACCTTATCAGCGATCTGTTGCTCATACTTCTTACCCACACGCTCCATGGGATTTGACCCTTCCATGGGTAGACCAGTAATATGGTGAATGAGGGCGGAATCAATGGGAATGCGATCCCAAATCCATAAGATGCTATCGTGGACAAGGGCTAGCAGCTGTCACAAAAATTGGTCAGTTATAATATATCAGACAAAATGCGGCATTCGTAGCAAGTTTAGTAAACCTGATTTTACTACCCCACTCACCCATGGCATTGGGACGACCTGCAACACGTCGTCTGCCAGTACTCTTTCCAGGTAAAATTTATGTGCCAATTCAGGGAAGGCTTCCAGGTTGGCCAGGTCATGATCGTCAAATTTTATTGAGTGGAGTTGGCCAAAGGATTCTCCAATTATGGGGATTTCGCCCAGAATCAGTGGAATTTGCAGGTACACGCGCATTCCTTCCAAGTTCTTAGGTTTACGCACCGAGGTCTATTGAGGCCAGACATAGGGAGGTAGCCAAGTGATTGGTTCAGTGATCCAAGCCTCTTCTTGAGTAGACATATGTATCTTTGATGGGTTAGGTGACTGTGCTTGGGGCACCGTTCGGGGGGACTTCACATTTCGAGGAGAGGTGCGTGGCTTCCCTCCAGCCCATTTCGCAACCCTCCCCTTCTCTTTCTCCTGGGCTTACCCTTTTCCCTTCTTCTTCTCAACCTGCTTCCCCTTGGTTGGCATGGACACAACCTCTTCAACTTTAGGGGTGACCTCTTCAATTTTATCAGTGGCGACCATAGTCTACAATGATTCAGCTGAATTAGTTGCAACCATTCTCGCTCAGAAGATAAATTTAGGATTGCTACTATCAGAAGGGGTAGCTCGCCCAGACATTAACAGAGCGCAATAATCATAGAATTTTGCAAAGCCCAAATTTTTCAAGATGCACGGAACCCACTTCTGATCTACCCTTTTTCTTTTATAGCCTTGGCTATCGACTAGCGGTTGGATGAGGCTTATCATAAACTTACCATCATGCAGACGGTAAAAATCTTCGGAAGCCATCGCATTAATTTTTGAATACCAGCTCCTTTCAACAGTAAAATTGATTTTTACCTAGTTTTACTTTTCCAATGGCTAGTTTTCATAGCAGTGTATTACGCCTGCGCGCCTAGCACACCTCCCCAGGCTTCCAACCCTGCGATTTACCCCTTCCCTCCCAACGCACTTCCCTAGGCTTCCAGACCTGCGATCGATTCCTGCGCATATAACAGGCTTGCCTACGGTTTTCCTCCAGCTTGGGTGTACGTCACCCAATATAGCTATGCTGACCATATAGTCATTTGGTTTGGACGGTTTGAGCCGGCTGCCATTAACATACCTTGGGACAGTGTCACCATGTAGTGTTACCCGGAAAACTCCTCCATTAGTGATTTCCTTTACCATATAGGGACCTAGCCAATGCTGACAGAACTTCCATGGGTGCTTCGTAAACTAGCTATCTTATAGCAGGACCAATTCTCCCTCCGAAAAGATCTTTTGCCGAATATGTCGATCATGCCATGATTTTTCCCGGGCCTTCTGAACTTGCTGATGGAAGTTGGAAATAAATCGATCTTCCTCCAAGGAAACGAGCTACGGTAAAAGTTCCCCATGATGTCAGGCTTTGCCATATTTATAAAGGTTGCGATGCACAGGCTAGGAACAATGTGCTCCATGGGTATAATGGCCTCCTTTCCATCAACCATCCGAAATGGTGTTTTCCCTGTCAATTTCTTACAGGTGGTTCGATAGGCCCAAAGGACCAATGGGTGCACACGTCCCAATCACTTCGATCGACATTACAGACCTTGGTTAGCGCCTATTCTAGAATCTTATTAAAAGCTTCCACAGTGCCATTCACCTATGGGTGATATGGGGTATTTTTTGCATGGTGGATCCGAAATTCTTCAGTCAAATCCTGTATTGTTTCATTAACAAATTGCATACCTCTATCGCTCCTCACTATATTTGTAAAATCAAACCTGGTTAGAATATGTTCAAAGATAAAGTGCGTAGCGGTATCTGCATTACAATCCTTTACAGCCTATGCTTCGGCCCATCGGGTTACATAATCAGTTGCAGTGATGATGTAGCGGGCACCTATCTTCTTCCCTAGCGGGTTGATGGGCCAAACGAAGTCTATGTCCCATTTGTCAAATACTTTCAGGGCCATCTATGACTACAAGGGAATCTAGTCTCTGCACGATGGTCTTCTTGTCCTTTGGCATGTGTCGCATGCTTTACAATAGTCATGGGAGTCACTATGCAGTGTGGGCGACCATAACCCAGCTCTCAAGATATTCTACGTTGTCACTTTCCCTGCATAGTGACCTCTTGCCATGCCACCGTGGGCTTCTACCAAGTTTTCTTGTTTCTCATGCTCTAGAATGTATCTCTGCAAGACCTTGTCAACTCCTAGCTTATACAATTGGCCCGTTATGATGATGAAGTCTGCTGTGCGGGTCACCAGTTTTTTTTTTTTTTTGTAAAGAATATTCTACAGGCGCCATGCCCGTAGTTAAGAAATGAATGATGTCAGTGAAGTGTGCATCAACCACCTTAATAGCAAACAATTACACATCAGGTAGTCCTTATTCTAGGTTGGTCAGTTCTTCACCGCTCTCGATTCGGGATAAGTGGTCTAGCCCAGCGTTTAGTTTCCCTGGCTTCATGATGATTTCAAAGTCATATTCTTGAAATAGCAGTAGCCATTGATAAATCTCCCCCCCAACATAGGCTTATTCACTATGTACTTCAAAGCTGAGTGATCTGTGAACATCTTGAAGTGCCCTCCTAATAGATAATGTCGGTATTTCTGCAGGGCATATACCATGGCCAACCCCTCGTGCTCTGTAGTGGAGTAGTTGTGCTCTGCACTAAAGATTTTTCTATTAGCAAATGCAACTAGATGGTCGATGTCCCCTTCCTCGGGCTGTGTAAGGATATCTCCTAGGGAAATCCATGAAGCATATACATGAACATGGAAAACCTTTGCCCAGTCAGGAAACACGAGGATAGGCTCAGATTCCATTTTCTCCTTGAGTAACTCAAAGCTCTTCTGACACTCCTCATCCAAAAAAAACGAAACGTCCTTCTTTAGCAACTTTTCCATGTGTGCTGTGATTAGTGCGTGCTCTTGAATGAACTTCCTATAGTAGCCTGTATGTCTGAGGATAGAGCACAATTGTTTCTCAATTGTAGGGATATCCAGGTTGATGATAACTGCTACCTTGGCAGGGTCAACCATTAGTCCCTATTGACAGATTACGTAACCTAACAATATCTCAAAAGGTACCCAAAATATGCACTTCTTATTATTCAAGGAAATCTAGTGCTTCCTACAGGCATCTAACATCATGCACAGGTTCGAGACATGATTCTTTACCAACCCAAATACTGTCCAATCATCAAAATATTGGTGGGAATCACAATTTCCATTAGACGAAAACCTGTAGGTGTCAGTCAACGATCACATCGCCAGAGATAAGGATCCACGAAAAGCGGTTAGTCCATCCTGCGAAACACAAGGGGAGCGTTGGTTTACCTAATGTCCAACAATCTCCCCCCCAACGCAAGCTGAGTGTGTATCGAACTCGTGACCTATGCTTTGATACCACTTGTTGGGAATCATGATTTCCATTAGACCAAAACCCATAGGTGTTAGTCAACGATAGCATCGCTAGAGATAAGGATCCATGAAAGGTAGTTAGTCCATGTCGTGAAACACATGGGGAGAATTGGTTTGTCCAATGTCTAACAAATATACCTCCAAGAACTTGTGGATGAATTCCTTGAATACTGCGACCACCACCCGCGAAAATATGGCAGGGAAATTCTTAAGCCCAAATGGAATGATGGTGTACTAGAAGGATCCCCATTCAGTGGTGAACATATTTTATCTGCGATCCTAATCTGATGGTAGCCTGAGAAAATCCGTGAATGAGTATGCTTCCTGCCCTTCCACACTATCAAGGATTTCATCTGAGAATGGCGTAGGGAAGGGATCATGTACACAGGCATCATTCAATTTGCGTAGGTCAACGTAGATCTGTATTTCTCCTTTAGTCCTTTTCTCTTAAACCACCATAAGGCTTACCCAATATGACTCTTTGACTGGTTCGATGATACCTGCAACTAGCATTTTTTTGATTTATTCCTTGAATTTCTGCTTATACTTGGGGTTCAATCGATAAGGTCACTGCTTAAAAGGGCATGCATCAGGTTTTAAGGTGATGCGCATGACCCCTAGGTCCCCTGTAATCCCCTTGAGTTCTAGGAATTTCATAAGAAACAGGTCCTGGTATTCCGTGAGGAGTTCTGTGATTTTACCCACAGTATCATCATCCTAGTAGTCCCCAATTTTAGCTAGATTAGCTTTCTCTTCAGTTCCAATCTTGACTTCTCATAGCTTAAGAGGCTTGGTCACATCGACGGTCTGCAGGGGGGGTCCTGCAATTGCGCACTCTACCTCTGAATCCAGGATAGTGATATTTCATGGGTCTTCATCATATTCCTCCATTGAGAGATTGCGGTAGTTGACAATATCCTGCATCTGTGTATCCCACGTTGGTGCCCCATAAACTACATGGGGGCGTGATTCATCAAAGACTAGGGCATCTATATCCTGCAAAGCTTCATCCAATGCCTCAGTTCCACCTATCAACTCGAATGTCCCCACAAAATAATCCTGTATGGTCTCCCATTGGCGGGTGCACTGGTGTAGCTTAGCATCTAGATACCATGCAGTGGGAATTGGCCCCAAGGCATGATAAATAGGTGGACCCATTCGTCCATGGTCCTTTCACACCATGCCTCCATCCATGCGGCCACATGCCTACAGGGATCTCATTGGCCAAATAAAGCCTCCACGCGTAGGTGAACCAGAGGTTTGAACCGTGGAATCATCAATTCATGGCATTCCTCCAAATCCTGGTGTTGGGGTTCCTATGTTTTGGCCAGATTGGCAAGACCAAAAGATAAGACAACATCAAACCACTTTGGGATCCTAGGATCTAGCCCTCCCGGATCCAAAGAGGGATCTCTCTATAAATGTAAAGAATGATATATCTTTAAGGCTCAAAATGAGGTATTGGGCTAGCTATGACGCACAAGGGTTTGTTTTAATTTTTTTGTTTGGTTGGAGATCATTAACTGAGAAGGTTATGGAAGTAAAGAAGGAACTGAATAGAAGGATGTTTCAGCATGGGAAGATAGGTCAAGAGAAAGGTTAATCCATTGGGCTATGGAGTCATGAAAGGAGTTTACTTGCATAACAACTATCCAAGGTCTTCCATAGGGCAAGTCATCTATACCAAAGGATCTTTTAGATAGATGGTGGAATGGATATTAAGAATGGGTGAAAGAAAGAAACCAAAGTGCAGCCTAAGATCAGGTCAGATGTCATTTAAATCCAGACCTGCTTTCAGCATACTCTCAAGGAAAACAATCCAGCAGTCCCCATAACCACTTTCAGAATGGTAGAAAACATTAAATATTGAACAGAGAGTAAGGCCTAAGATCAGAGAAGGACTTTTAACCTTCAATGCTTTTGACACTAACTTGAAGGGATCTTAGAGAGGCTAGCTATTGGAAAAGGACCCTAGTGGACAGGGCTAACTCTAAATCCCCAGTATCCAAATTCTTCCAGCTAAAATCAAACAAGAACATCTAAGGAAACAAATCCCCAATTCATACATCAGTAAGCATGGACCAACCAACTTCTATACTGGTTAAATTATGATGAATTTTCTCTTAGATACACAAATAGTAGAAAACATCAAAGATAAGAAGAGAAGGAAGCATTAGGGTACTTTACAGCAGTATATCCTAAGACATATTACTAATTCTTATCAGAGAATAATGGACAGTATGATTAAACATGAAATGAGACAATTGCAGTAAGGAAAACATCACCAGTAATATAGACCAAGATCTTGTGAAATATTCTTGTTCAATTGATGTGTAAAACTAGTCACATACTTTGAGCTCAATTGTTGTTTACATTCCAAATTTCTCTTCCCTGCCTACTAAATTACAAACTACTCAGCTACTTCCCCCAATAACAGTTCTAACAGTAGAATGAATCCCTACAACCAACAACATTTTCAATGTATTCTTCAGGGGTTCTTATAGGAGAATGAGTAGTAGCAGTAGTAGATGTAAATTAATTGATTCATTAAGATAGAGTGGAGTAAGTTTGAGTGCCCGTTCTGCATAATGGTTCTTCATTAACTGTGTGTACGTCATAGTCTGGTTCAAAAGTCCTTGGCAATAACTTCAGGTATGTTCCTCTGAAGTACTTTGACTGCATGGTACTCTGTTTTGCCTTCTGAAAGAAGTAATGTAGCTAGAAGGTCTGCAAGGTCTCCCATACTTCCATAACTGTTGTCCTGATAGTTTTTTTAAGGCCCCTGTCAGTGTAATAATGGTCCTGGTGTTTGATGGAAGATGGTAGAAGTGATGTAGCTAGTCCTTTTTTGAGAAAAAGTGTTATGCTGATATTAAAACACATATATGGCTTGTTTCATGTGCTTTAGGCTTCATTAAGCCTCTTAATCATCTTCATGGTCTTCATCTGTGTCCATTGAGCTTTAAACATTGGATTATAGGCGTTAAATCTTCAATAAGGAGCCTTAAATCCCTTAATCTATCCTCTGATACTCTTTTCTGATTTTGCTGACCGTTTTGGTGCATATACAGGTTTTGGAGGCACAGGAGGGTTTTAATCAGGGTTAATAACCCTGATTATTATTTAAAACATTCTCTGAACCCTCTCTGGTGCCTTTCTCTGCTACTTCTGGCCTTGGAACTGATATTCTGTGTTCTAAATGACCCTGCCTGTAATTGTAAAACAGATTGAATTCACACCCCTTTAATCCTGCAAAAACACGATCAACACGTTAAGAAATCCATGCGGGAGGGAAGATGGATGCTCTGGAGGGCCATGGAGGATGGAGAGAAATGATGAAAAACAATGGTAGAAGTGAAGAAATGGTGGAAATTGTGAAAGAATGGTGAAAAACGGGCCCGATGAAGTTTTGGTGCGAGGAGGATTCTGGACCGTTAGATTAGATCTGACCACGGCAATCAATGATTGATATTGCACAATGGGGATTTTGGAGGATGTATGAAGAAATGAGGGGATGGGGTGAAGTTATATTCTGAAGGTCAGATTAAACAAATGAACGGCAGAGATCATTTGAATCGGGGTCATTAGGGAGCAGATGAATGGAGAACGAGTGGGGGTGAGATCCAACCGTGGCCGTTAGATCAGCTAAATGGGCGATTGGGATCTCCGGAGGAAGTTCTTTGAAAGGTCTGATGGGGGCCAAAGGGAGAGCGAGATTCAATATGAATCGGCCGATTAAGTCAACTGACGACGGAGATTAAAAGGAGAAGTTCGATGTGGAGGGCGGTAAGAGGAAAACCAGAACGGTTTTCATGCGGGGCTGAGGATGGTAAGTGGAATTCGCAAAAACAATGTGATTCCACTCATCACGCGCCACATGTGAAAACAAAACTGCCTATATTGCGCTATTTATAACCATTTTTTGGCCGAATAAATCGATCTTGCGGACAAGATCGATCTCCCTAGTGTCAGAAGACAATCTAGAAACAAACGAACAACTAAGTTTGTCTTTCTCTAAATATATTCGTTTTACAAATAAATGCTATAAAGGTGTCGATCCTACCTTAGATACAAATTATTATCACAGTCATAAAGCTTCCATCGCAACAAGAATCCTTCCGTCGCAACAAGAGTTCTTTCATCGCAACAATAATCTTTCCGTCGCAACAAGAGTTCTTTCATCGCAAGAAAGTGTCGTCTTTCGTCGCAACAAAGTGTTGTCTTTTGTCAACCTACAATCACAAACAAGAAAATATTAAATATCACCTGTATAAAAAATAATTATAAAACATACCTATCATAGTGATCAAGGAATCTATGAAATAAATGATCAAACGAAAACTTATTGAAATAAACAATCGAATGACAATTTATTGAGAAAAACAAAACTTGATTATATTAATCTTAAAATAACAGAAGAACCTTACAACCTTAGCCTTGATGTTTGAAAGGCCCTCCCAGGGTCCGAAGCAGGAGTCTCCTCTACTTTGATAAGTCTTGCACTCTTCCTCCAAAAGCACATAGAGGTATGTGATCTTTCCTCTCAAAAGCTCAGCAGAAAGAAGTCTAAATCTCAACAGCACTTCAACTCAATCACACATAAAGCTTGAACTCCAATTCTCAATCTCCAAAATCTAACCATTTGAGGCTACCCAATGCCTCCTTTTATAGAGTATATGAGGAGGTTAGGATTCCACCTTTGAAGGGATAGAATACTACTTCAAAGGGATAGAATCCTCACATCAAGGGATTAGTTCCTTAAGGTGAGGGATACATGCACCTTATCAAAGCGTACTCATCCCAAAAAATTCTCATCTAGAACCTTCTAGAATTGACCTCAAACCAACTTTTTAACTTTAATTTCTCACTTTTTTGACTTTGAGGAGGGTACACAGGCATTGCAAAGGAAAATTGCGTTCTAGAATGCAGGTAAGCAGTGTATTACCTACGTACCCAAGCTAGGAATGCAGGCAGGCTTCATGTTACCTACGTACCCAAAGTTTCAGAGATTTTTAGGGTTTTTCCTCCTGTTTTAAGGCTTGAAATGAGGAGTAAAGGTTGTAAGACTTGCAGAGGAGGTATGTATGAGTGTTAATGAGCTCATACAGTTAGCAGAATGTCAAGGTGACAGTTTTTTAGTGTAACACCATTAATGTTCGGACACAAAAAAAAAACGACATGCCTTTAAGCCATTGGATGTGGGGCAGGGAGATCTAATCGTGGAGATGAAAACACGATGTGGGAAAGTGCGAAGTGCAGAAGTGGGCCATCGGGTTCACTGTGTATCGTTGGATCATGCGAGATGGACGGTCACGATCCATTGTCGGGGTGGAAATTATTTCAAAGGGGAAAGTTTATATGGTTGGCGGAAATAGATCTTGGCTGTCAGATCTATAGTATGGACGGTTGGGATCTGGGAAGAGGCGAGTTATCGGAAATGAAAGCGAGGGGGGATATGAAAGGAAAAGGCGTCCAATGAATTTATGGCCATTGATTGATACAGATCAGCGGTCCAGATCTGTTCAAAACATTTCATATCAGGAACGTGAAATAAAAAGGAAAAGGCTTTGGAGATGGGTTTTTAAAGGCTTTAGCGCCCGAATATTAGAACTTCAGGTCACGCGGAGAGGGGCTAATCAGAATAAGTCCTCAGGGGTTTATCACCACAATGGAGCGGAGAAAAGGTTATTTAGGCCTTTTTAAAGGGATTTTCGGCCTTTTTAGCGCCCGGTTGTGGGGCTAAAGGTTTATGAAGAAAGGGGTTAAGCCCTATAAGTCCTCAGGGGCTATAAGACTGATATAATGTAAAACAGGGTATTTTAGGCCAAAAACAGATTTTTTAAGGCTAAATGGGGGGTTCCGGTAGGCAACAAAGGTGATTTTTAAACCAGACAAAGGATAATATGAGGTTTAAAAAGGGTCTTAGGATGAGATGGAGGGTTAAGGAGGGGGTTTTGTGGGATTTGAAAAAGGGGAAAAAGTGGTGAAAAATGGAGGTTTTGTGAGGATGAAATAGGGTAGATGGAGGCCTTTTTGAGCATTTTGTTCATAGCAGAACAAGAAGTTTTCAATGGAAACAAAAGTGAAGGTTTTTGAAAGGATATACAACACATGGAGGCTTCAAGAATGAAATATTTTCAAAGGAAATGTTTCTCTTGAAGGCTCAAAAACATTTTTAGCCACCTGTTTGCTATGTCAAAAATTTATAGGTGGTTAACAGTGGCTCCACATGGGGATGGCATCTTCTTGAAGGTGTCAAGAATCTCAGAAAATAATCTTTGGAGTAGGCCAGATGCCTAGTACTTGACACATATTTTTCTTTTCTTGGATCAGCTGCCACAATCATGAAGACATCATATCAGTAGAAATACTCTCCCAAACAACTACCTACACATCCTACTGTCCTAACATTTTTGCTTCAAGGTGCACTTAGACTTGCAGACCTTTTACATTATCATTTTTTGCAAACATGAAAATAAACCTATCTACTACTACCCTTATTTCTCCATGAGACCAGATTAAAAAATTGGACTCATAGCTTCTCTACCTAAACTAATATCTACTAGGATTAAACTGTCTAGCAGATTTATTTCTCTACATTCTAAAAAAAAAATTGAAACATAGCCAAACCAGGGTTAGACAGTCTGATTTGCTATGGGTCCATGACATAAAGAAAAAATGCACATGGACAAAAACTTTGAAGAAATTAAAAATAACTAACTAAATGCTCATAGGCCGATCTTTATTGAGATTTTACTACCTACCCTACTCTAACTTGAAATATTTACATGTATAGCTTACAAACTCTCTTTTCCAATACATCCATTCAATCAGATGATCCCATGACTGGTCCATTCTGCTCATCTCTTTGAGCATGCTGGATAGGCAGGGCCACTCCCATTCTCTTTGTTTATTAAAAACAGCTTCAAAAATGTTTCTTGTTTTCTGCAATAAGCTGCTCTTGATGACCTTTGATCCTTCTTCAAATTTTTGCAGGAAATGAGCGTAAGGATCTTGAAATGATACCTGGTTGTGAGAATTTGGCAAGTAGGCTTCAACCAAGATTTCTTCCTCTTCCACTGGATCAAAGAAAAGATTATTTTGAGAAAGAAACTCTTCCTCATCTTCATCACTTTCTGAACTAGAGGACTCATCATGTACTGTAGTGCTGCCCTCTTGGAGCTCCGAGATCTTCTGATCTGGTGGGCTGAACTCTGTGAAAAGATTATCATATTCTTGAGTAGGGGTTTCTTTGATTACCTCAACCCTTTCAGGAGAAGGTTCAAGATATTAATCTTGCTCAAGAGTTTCTTCATTGCTTTCCTCCTCATCCTCTAAGCTAAAAGGTTGCTGAATTCCATCTTCATGGTAATTATTACTGATGATCTGATATATAACAGAGTGAATATTCAATGAATCCTCGTTTGCTATTAAGCTTTCAACACTTTCTTCATCAGTATCATAGATAGCCTGCATGGCTCATTTCTTTCTTGAATTTGTTGGCCCTGATCTTCCTCCCATATATATTCTGATGATGGTCCTGCAAGCTTAGTTTCCCTTTGGAAAAAATCATCATCAGATAGATCAAAACTAGGAAAATCATAATTGTAAGAAATGTTACCAATCGAACCTACTGGACTCTTAGCAACACTTTCTTCAAAATAATCTGCAAGTGCATTTTCTGATCTAAAATCTTGTCCATCATACATGCTTTGCATGTGGCCTATGTCTTGTAGTGATCTGGGTTGTTGTTCCTAAGGATAAGGTGTAGGTATTTTCCAATCATCATTTCTAGTTTCAACCTCATATTCTTCCTCTTCTATGTTTAATAAGGTGTTGGTTGTCTCTATCAATCTTTCCAGATTGTTTTCTAAAGAGATCTGCCCTTTTTTTCTGCTTGGTCCTTCTTTATTGCTTTCAATCTTTCCTCCCTGCACCACAGGTTGTATTCGATAGTAATTTCTATGTTCTACACTTTCTCCAGGATAGAAGGCTCTCTTTCTCTTATATGGAATTCCACCTCAGGGTAAAAAGAACTTGGATAGTGAAATAGGGCCCATCCCAAAGGTGGTTTTATATTAGCAGGTATTGCATTGTATACCTTATTGAACTTGGCTGAAAAGTTCTGTACTGTCTCTCCTAGTTGTCTTCTCAAATTCTGGTATTCTTCTAGGATGAGGAAGACATTTCCTGGGACTACCCATCTATCAAGGAAAACTTGAGAAAACTGCTGAAAATTGATGATGCTTGCAGCTGGAAGGTTTTTAAACCAACTCTTAAAATTTCCTTGCAATTAAAAGGCAAACATTATAATACGCACATCATCTTCTTCTATTTCATATAAGTCAAGTAAATCCTCAAGCTTTTGAACATGCTACCCAGCAGTGATCTTTGAATTTTCTCCATCAAAAAGGGGCATCTTATTTGTAAGTCCTGCAGGAAGAGGTTGGAAGATAAGAGGCAAAACCAGAGGCTTATATCTTTCTATGACCTTTGTGGGTGTAGGTAGTGCAACAAGAGACCTATGACTGCTTGAAGTTTCATTAGGGTTAGGAGATATAGCATGAGGCTCTTACTTCACTAGGTTTTTCACAGGTGTATTGGTATGTTCATGGTCTGAAAATAGAGGCTTGAGATCTTTCCCATCATCTATGTGGGTCTCATCTTTGTACACTTGATCAGGCTTAAAGTAGGATAGAACGTAGTGGTAGATAAAAAAATGAATTCTTTAAACAAAATCCAGCCTAAATGTTCTATCCTTCTATAAGGTCTGGCCATATTTCCATTTCTTCCTCCAGTGGAGTCTTTAGGTATATTAGGAATTATGGAGTGTGGAGTCGCCAGGTGGATGAGTGTGAATTTTTGAAACAGACTGATATCCACCATCAACAATTGAATACCAATCTAACCAGAGATTATGGGTCTTCTGAGAGCCTAAGGGTATCTAAGATGAAATGCACTCAAAAGTCACCAGCAGAGTCGCCATTATGTTGGGGTTCCTATGTTTTGGCCAGATTGGCAAGACCAAAAGATAAGACAACATCAAACCACTTTGGGAAAGTCATCTATACAAAAGGATCTTTTAGATAGATGGTGGAATGGAACATTAATAATGGGTGAAATAAAGAAACCAAATTATAGCCTAAGATCAGGTCAGATGTCATTTAAATACATACCTTCTTTTAGCATAATCTCAAGGAAAACAATCCAGCAGTCCCCATAACCACTTTCAGAATAGTAGAAAACATTAAATATTGAATAGAGAGTAAGGCCTAAGATCAGAGAAGGACTTTTAACCTTCAATGCTTTTGACACTAACTTGAAGGGATCTTAGAGAGGCTAGCTATTGGAAAAGGACCCTAGTGGACATGGCTAACTCTAAATCCCCAGTATCCCAATTCTTCCAGCTGAAACCAAACAAGAACATATAATGAAACAAACCCCCAATTCATACATCAGTAAGCATGGACCAGCCAACTTCTATACTGGTTAAATTATGATGAATTTTCTCTTAGATATACAAATAGTAGAAAACATCAAAGATAAGAAGAGCAGGAAGCGTTAGGGTACTTTACAGCAGTATATCCTAAGCCATATTACTGATTCTTATCAGAGACTAATGGACAGTATGATTAAACATGAAATGAGACAATTGCAGTAAGGAAAACATCACCAGTAATATAGACCAAGTTCCTATGAAATCTACTTGTTTAATTGATGTGTAAAACCAGTCACATACTTTGAGCTCAATGGCTCTTTACCCAAAATTCTCTTCCTAGCCTACTAAATTAAAAACTACTCAGCTACTTCACCCAATAATAGTTCTAACAGTAGAATGAATCCCTACAACCAACAACATTTTAAATGTATTCTTCAGGAGTTCTTATAGGAGAATGAGTAGCAGTAGTAGTAGATGTAAACTTAATTGATTCATTAAGACAGAGTGGAGGAAGTTTGAGTGCCCATTATGCATAATGGTTCTTCATTAACTGTGTGTACCCCGTAGTCTGGTTAAGAAGTCCTTGGTAATAACTTCAAGTATGTTCCTCTGAAGTACTCTGGCTGCATGGTACTTTGTTTTGCCTTCTGAAAGAAGTAATGTGGCTAGAAGTTCTGCAAGGTCTCCCATACTTCCATAAATTTTGTCTTGATAGCTTTTTAAGGCCCCTGTCAGTGTAATAATGGTCCTGGTGTTCGATGGAAGATGGTAGAAGTGATGTAGCTAGTCCTTTTTTGAGAAAAAGTGTTCTGCTGATATTAAAACATAGATATGGCTTGTTTCATGTGCTTTAGGCTTCATTAAGCCTCTTAATAATCTTCATGGTCTTCATCTGTGTCCTTTGAGCTTTAAACACTTTATTATAGGCGTTAAATCTTCAATAAGGAGCCTTAAATCCCTTAATTTTTCCTCTGATACTCTTTTCTGCTTCTGCTGACTGTTTTGGTGCATATACAGGTTTTGGAGGTGCAGAAGGGTTTTAATCAGGGTTAATAATGTTGATTATTAATTAAAACATGCTCTGAACCCTCTCTGGTGCCTTTCTCTGCTACTTTTGGCCCTGAAACTGATATTCTGTGTTCTAAATGACCTTGTCTGTAACTGTAAAACAAAGTGAATTCACACCCCTTTAAAACATGCAAAAACATGATCAACATGTTAAGAAATCCATGTGGGAGGGAAGATGGATGCTGTGGAGGGCCATGGAGGATGGAGAGAAATGATGAAAAATAATGGTAGTAGCGAAGAAACGGTGGAAATTGTGAAATAATGGTGAAAAACGAGCCCAATGAAGTTTTGGTGCAAGGAGGATTCTAGACCGTCGGATTAGATCTGACCACAAAAATCAATGGTTGATATTGCGCGATGGGGCTTTTGGAGGATTTATAAAGAAATGAGGGGATGGGGTGAATTTCTATCCTGACCGTCAGATTAAACAAATGAACGGCAGAGATCATTTGAATTAGAGTCATTAGGGAGCATATGAATGGAGAACGAGCGGGGGTGGGATCCAACCGTGGCCGTTGCATTAGATAAATGGGCGGCTAGGATCTGCGGAGGAAGTTCTTTGAAAGGTCGGATGGGGGCCAAAGGGAGAGCGAGATTCAATATGAACCATCCGATTAAGTCAACCAACGGTAGATATTAAAAGGAGAATTTCAATGCGGAGGGAGGTAAGCAGAAAACCAGAACGGTTTTTGCTTAGGGCTGAGGGTGGTAAGTGGAATTCGCAAAAACAATGCGATTCCACTCATCGCATGCCATGTGGCAAAACAAAAACGCCTATATCGCACGATTTATAACCATTAATGTTCGGAGGAAAAAAAATGTGATATGCCTTTAAGCTGTTGGATGTGGGGTGGGGAGATCTAATGGTGGAGATGATGACGCGATGTGGGAAAGTGCGCGGTGAAGAAGTGGGCCATCGGGTTCACTGTGGATCGTTGGATCATGCGAGATGGACAATCACAATCGACTGTCGGGGGGGAAATTCTTTCAAAGGGGAAAGGTTATATGGTTGGCGGAAACAAATCCTGGCCATCGGATCTATAGTATGGACGGTTGGGATCTGGGGAAGAGGTGGGTTGTTGGAAATGAAAGTGAGGGGGGATATGAAAAAGAAAGGCGGCTGATGAATTGATGGTCGTTGATTGATACAGATCAACGGTCTAGATCTGTTCAAAACATTTCATATTGGGAACATGAAATAAAAGGGAAAAGGCTTCGGAGATGGCTTTTTAAAGGCTTTAGCACCCAAATATTAGAACTTCAGGTCACGCAGAGAGGGGCTAATCAGAATAAGCCCTCAGGGGCTTATCACCACAATGGAGCGGAGAAAAGGTTATTTAGGCCTTTTTAGAGGGATTTTCGGCCTTTTTAGCACTCGGTTGCGGGGCTAAAGGTTTATGAAGAAAGGGGTTAAGCCCTATAAGCCCTCAGGGGCTATAAGACTGATATAGTGTAAAATAGGGTATTTTAGGCCAAAAACAGAGTTTTTAAGGCTAAATGGGGGGTTCCAGTAGGCAACAAAGGGGATTTTTAAACCAGACAAAGGATATTATGAGGTTTAAAAAGGGTCTTAGGACGAGATGGAGGGTTAAGGAGCAGGTTTTGTGGGATTTGAAAAAGAGGAAAAAGTGGTGAAAAATGGAGGTTTTGTGAGGATGAAATAGGGCAGATGGAGGCCTTTTTGAGCGTTTTCTTCATAGTAGAACAACAGTTTTTCAATGGAAACAACAGTGAAGGTTTTTGAAAGGATATAAAACACATGGAGGCTTCAAGAATGAAATATTTTCAAAGGAAATGTTTCTCTTGAAGGCTCAGAAACATTTTTAGCCACCTGTTTGCTATGTCAAAAATTTATAGGTGGCTAACACCTGGAACGTCCCCTTATGAGTTTCCCACCACCTCGCAGGGTTTGTGCACATGGATAGGTTAAGTGCCCACATCCTTCGCTCCCTTGGGATTTTAGCTTCAAATGTTCACAAAAAATACCTAATACTACGAGAACCACCAAAGTAGGGTATCTCTCTTAGCTCTGAGGAGATACACCTGAAGCTTTTCTTGATCTTAAGACATCGCAATGCAGATACGTCATGTAAGAAATTCTGCCAATTTTCTATCTCCCTGTCAGAGTCAAAGAGGCATTCACTATCTTTCTCCCAACAAAGCACACCATCAACTATAGGATTAATCCAATCCTCGTCATGGGCAGTTAGTTTATAAATGTGATCCACGTCGTCTTCTTCGCACACTAGTTCTGTATACCGTTATCCTTCTACAGGGTCTAGAGGGACTATCACTTTCGTACCCTCATTCTAAAAAACCATGCTACTTTTCTTCAAGTTGATAATGTCTCGCATGTCTATTGCCCAATCCAGTCCCAAGAGTGTAGGATAAGGTTCTGCATCTTCCATAATTTGAATTAATTCAAAAGCTTTGCGCAGCTTAATTGCTGCGATATCTACCATAATCTTTGATAGCCTCTCCAATGTTATGATTTTCTGTTGGTTAGCCATGCGCAACTATATAGTAGACCATTCCAGCTTAGGTTCTCCCATTTGCTGCCATGTTTTCTTGGGCAGTACGTTTGCATATGATCCCAGATCTAAGATGACCTGATCCATTTCATGGTCACCGATCTGCGCTGTTAGCCGCATCTCCTGACCAATGCGTTTCTTATGCTTGTATAGTTTGTGAACATCCTTAACTTCCATGGGAGGGCCAGTTCTTTCTGCGCAGCTTTCTATCAGTGCTTGAATATTTTCTACTACCTTCTGGTTGTGTAGCAGCTTCATACATGCCTGTAGAAATGGTTTAACTTCATCGTCCTTTATTAAGTTTGCTGGAGCCTTGGGAGTAGACACCTCATCCTTAGTAAAGTCCTTGTGAGCTGCGATGAAGGTTTCGTTCTTCTTCTATAGGTCAAAGCTTTCCTGTTTGATAGTAGCTTTCCAGATAAGAGGTTTAGCTATGGATTTATCCTTAGCTCCTCCAGTAGCCATGCTATTGCGTGTTATGAAATTAATACTTGGTCCTTCATTACGCGGTTCCGCTTTAACCCTCTGCATATTCTACGTAGGTGTATGCTGTTTTTCCTGCATTTTTTCTATCACGACTAGACAATATTTAATCACATGGTCCAACTGTTGACAATATCTTCAAGATTGTCGCGTAGGGTTCCGAAAGTCCCTTGCGAAGTGCCTTATTTCTCCACAGTTGTAACAGATAAATTTCCCTCTTCCCTGACCTGCACCTCCACCCCTTCCCCCTTCCCCCTTCCCTGCCTGTTGCTGGGAAGCCTCCTCTGCCTGAAGGGGATAGTGGTGAAGAAGGATCAGCCTACACCTTGTATAATTTTCCTCAGTCTATCATTAATTCATAGGTCTGACAGTTATGTTCATCATGTCCCATAGATGAGCAGAAGCGACACCATTGTTGCTTAAATTTTGGAACATAAGCACCAAGATGGGGGCAGTGGTTGGTATAGTGTAGTTTAGCCATGCAAAAATCAGCGCACCATAACGTCGAAAAACTTGGTCCCATAGTCTCTTTAGGGCGCAATGGGTTGGGCCCCCCATCTTGCATGTAGTATGCCAGCAAAGGAAACTGATACTTGGTGTGGCCAGACACCCTGCATCGTATGCACAATACATCTGGGCTAGCTTCTTTCCCTTGGTTCTTTTCGCAGATTTTGGATTTCAAGGTGCATTTCCTCCAGTTGTCCCTAGATCTGTTGCACCCCAAACTGGGCATCGTCTCTTGGTGTAGCTTCTATTTTCATAGCAATCTCCAAGGCTTTCTCTTGCGTCTCGATCGCTTGCTGACCTATAGGTCCATGTAGGCGAGGTAGTAGCATGGAAATGAAACATTCCTTGTGTTTCCTATCATCATACTAAAATTCCCCATCTCTAATGACCTTCTTTAACTACTGATCAGCCTCCCAGACAGAGTCAGTGGGTCCCTATCTAAAATCCTTCAAATCAGTTACTAGCGGAGAGTAGGAGTTGGGATTCTTGAATTGTTGTTTCAATGCATTATTAATCTCTTGAATAGAAGGATTTGCATGCTAGCCTATGTACCCCATATACCAGTCCAGGGTCCTACCCTCAAAGGTGAGAGATAGCTACACTCTCTTTACAACATCGCTAGCCACATTCTACGCAGTCCATACTGATTCTGCTACAAAACAAAAATGGTCCATATCTTCGTCTCCTACACCCTTGAAGGTGGGTAGATTCATGTGTGTGGCCATATCTTCTTCTGATGCTGGTGGAGGTGTGGGAGAGTTCTTGCCCTTATGATAACTCGAAGGAGGTGTAGTTGGAGGACTATTTCCTGCATGCACAACCGACTCTCTTAATGGACTGTAGATGGATCTATCCCCTTCTCGGTTGGTTCGGTAGTACTTACCACTTCAGGTTTTAGTTTTTCTCTGATCAGAGGTCATTCATTTGTTGTGGTTACACAGAATGTCTTTTTTGCACAGTAATATTTTAATTAGAAATGGAAATGTTTGCAAGAACTTACCTCAGAAACCTTTGAATAACCTTCGCTCTATCTTGGAATAGGATACGAACTGATCGACTGCGAATTCTGTTACAAACCCTCCTATCATGATTTCCACCCAATGATCTACTGTACGGGTGATCGTGTTGTCATTTTTCTCCAACTTTTGAATCATTTCCAGTGTCCACTGCGTAACTTGATCGTCCTTCCAACACATCTGGAATTGTATGAGCCTTGCTAACCACTCCCAAAGCTCGTACGCAAAAGTTACAAAGAAATTTTCATAGACTTCGGTGAAGATGTACTTGTTCTTCCACTTCTCAGTTGTCAAATTCGTGTTGCAATTCTCCTTTACTGAAAATTCTTGAATCTGTCTTTCGAACCAGTCTTCAGGTCTCCAACGGCCTCATGGTATTACCCGATCTCTCTCTTAAAATGCTCCCGATCCTGACAACAGAACCATTTGTTGGCTTGAGGGGTCCTGAACCAGGTTCAGAGGTTAATGTTTGCCAACAAGCCCCTATTCTACTAGCCCTTTCGGCAATGACCTACTTTCGCAGGCCAAGGTGTCACCCAAAGTAGTATGGGAGGGTGCTGGAACTAGGTTTCCGCACCTTGGGAGAGAGTAGGTAATTTGAGGTAGATCTACGTTGCAACTTATTAGGTTCACACAGAATTAGTCCATTCGTAGCTCTTTTAACAGTATAATCAACACATAATCATAAAAAGGCCACTATCACTAAAAAATCTAATCAATACATTCGCATCCACATGTGCATCAGAAAATACCATCACATAACATTACAATCGCAGCTAATTCTTAGATCATAGGTACATTCACAACTCAAATGAATATCACAGGTGTACTTCAGTAATAAAAACGATCAATTCAGATACCATAAAGATACTTCAACTATATTCCACATTCATCAGTATCCAGAAACCTAAGTACAACCCAAAAGACAGCCTACGCACACAGCCTAGTGGGGTCTGCACACAACAAGACTAAGGATCTCCATGCACATAGCCTGCAGGAGTCCTTACCCAAAACAACCCAGACAGATCATAACAATTCACACGTAGCATCATTTGTATGTATTAGTTGCCTACTAGACCCAACTATCTATCTATTTATAACATCATAGTTTTTGTTATTCAAAGGTCCGCAAACTGTCGTTTGTGGACCTTAGAGCTACCCTTTAACCCGTTACAAAAAATTAGGGGATTTGACCCACCCAAAAACCCCCACGCAATACCGAATTTTACAAAATTGTATCAAAAAACGCATGTTAGGGAACCCCATTCCAACAGGCCCCCAACAAAATCTTGTGACTCATCTCGAGTCATAGCGGCCGTGGGGATTTCATCTTCGTGTGAAGTTGCCTTATCACATCAACCAAAGGGGGCAACACTCCTTCGTTGTGTGCAGTAGCGTTCTGAGAAATATCCACCAACTTATACGAAGTTGGGCCTTCTATAGTAGCAGTGATGCTTTCCAAGGTTTGGTTCAGTTTCTTAGCTACAACATCCACTTCCTGCGAGAGCTTGAGGGCTTCATCGACCCATGGCTTAAGGTGGTCATTGAGAAACTTATTTTTGTGGCAAAGCTCTTCGAGATCATCTCTAAGTGTGTGGCTGGTACACAGTCGTGCCAAGAATTGGGGGGGGACCAGTGTGGGCATTATAGCTTCCATCTTCTCGAACTCTTCTTCCTTCTGGTGTAGCTCTTGGGTGATTTCATGTAGGAGCAGATCATGCTGCACCTTATACCATAACTGAATAGATGTCTCCAACAATTCTGTGCCCTGAGTGATTTGAGCTGTAATGGCATTGGTGGCCTCTGTGACCAGCGCAGCTTGCTGTGCTCTTACCTCAGGTGGAGTTTCTGGCTGCAATTTGGCCTGCAAGGCAACAATCTGCTACTCCATCTCTATTTTGACAGTCTGAATCTCAGTCCTTGATGCCTTTAAGGCTGCAAAAAGGCCTTTGATCTTGGCCTGTGGGGTAGCAAAAGCTGATATATCCTCGTTCACATCTGCGCAGAGCCTATTGATGAGACGTTCCAACTCAGTCTGTTGCATGGTAGCAAGGGTGCATGCAGCCACGCCTGGGACACCTTAGTAGTTTTTTCCATGATTGTCTACTCAGCTATACTGAACTGTTGATTCACCCTTCGGTCTCAGTGCTATATTTCCTCAAAGAGAGAGGTGTGGAGGACTTGCAGTGGTTCATGCGGGAGCCAGGCCAAGTCCAATTGTACCTCTGTGTAGGCCTGTACTTGTGCACCTAAGGCAGGTGGTCTCAAGATGAATGTTGTGCCTGGTAGGGGGCAGAGGCAGCTTTCAGTTGTGACAATAAATTCACTGCTGGTTGCTAGGGGTGGCCTCATCTGAATAATTCTTATCTGCAAGGTGTCAGTTTTGAGCTGCAGGGCTCAGAGCTTAGACTATAGCGTAGTGACCATGGCCTTCTGCTGCTCTTCCAAAGCCAGCCACTTATCTGCGGAGGCGAGGGTCACTACATCTATGATCTACTCTAGGTCTTCCTCTATCAGAGTAAGTTCAGTGTCCCAACCTGACCTTGTAGCTCGTGGTTTCTTTTGATGGCCTTTAAGAGGGTCGACAATCCGCTTCGTACCATGCGGGGAGTCAGCACCCTATGCATCCAAATCCTCTGTGTTAGATCTTGTTGTGAATCCTGCTCCACACCCTTCTCAGTGTCCTTGCCATGTCCTTATGTTTCTTTAGTGGTATCAGGCAGGGTGGTCTTCTTCGTGCTCGTACTTGCAATGTCACCTGTACCTGATTTGAAGCCCAACTTCTAGTGTGGTGGCCAAGTGGCAATGATTCAGTTGATTTCTTCGTCAACAACCATGTATGGCAGTGATACCCATGCCGTATCCTTACGGCCCCGGATCTGCACATTGTGCATTGTGACCTAGAATGCTGCGATGTTCTTGTACTTGTCATAGATCACTGGTGACAAACGCAGCCAGGAGTGGATTGATGTTGCGAACCCGATCTAAAATAGGACCCAGAAGACTTTATTATCTTCAATGTGTTGCTCGTCCTTTGAATCCCACAAATTTGCATAGCATGCCCCCTCGCACATATTTGTCTCTAGCTCAGGGAGGACCGAGTCTTCAGGGGCTTCCCATGCGACCAACGAGATGAGGAGTAGAAGCCAGGAGTAGCAGTAGAAAAATTTGCCCATCCATGATCTGGGCCTGCTTTCGTTCTCCAAAAATTTGTTACATAGGGCAGGACCGATTGAAAGCAGGACCCCTTCTCCCCGCCGGCCAGCCAACTAAATGACTAAGCAAGGATGGTCATAACCTGGAACTTGTGCATCATTTTACATGCTAGCAACAGGGTAATCATGCGTGTGCCAGGGTCAATGATGATGTTAATTAGGAACCCCCTAGTGTTCCGCTCCACATTGTATTCGTCGCGCACATTATCAGTGATATGTTGCTCATAATTCTTACCCATGCGCTCCATGGGATTCAACCCTTCCATGGGTAGACCAGTAATACGGTGAATGAGGGTGGCATCAATGGGAATGCGATCCTAGATCCATAAGTTGTCATCGTGGACCAAGGCTAGCATCTGTCGCACAACTTGGTCAGTTATGTTGTACCGGCCAAAATGAGGCATTCGCAATAAGTTTAGTAGACCCGATTTTTCTATATTGCTCACCCACAGCATTGGGATGACCCAGAGCATGTCGTCTTCCAGTACTCTTTCCAGGTACAATTCAGGTGCCAATTTATGGAAGGCTTCTAGGTTGGCCAATTCCTCATCATCAAATTTTATCGAGTGGAGTTTTACAAAGGATTCTCCAATTATGGGGACCTCGCATGGAGTCAGTGGCATTTGTAGGTATGCATGCATTCCTTCCAGGTTCTTAGGTGTGTGCACCGAGGGCCGGCGAGGCCAGACGTAGGGTGGTAGCCCAGTGATTGGCTCAACGATCTGGGCCTCTTCCTGAGTAGACAAAGGTATCTTTGATGGGTTACGTGAATGTTCCTGGAGAGATTCGAGAGGACTTTCACATTTTTGAGGGAGGTGCATGGCTTCCATCCGACCCATTTGCATAGCCTCCCCTGCCCTTGCTCCTAGGCTTTCCCTTTTTCCCTTCTTCTTCTCAACACTTGATTCCCCTTGGTTGGCATGGACACAACCTCTTCAACCGGGGGTGACCTCTTTGGTTTCGTGGTGGAGACCACGATGCAGCGATGATTCGGTGGATTAGTTGTAGTCATTCACGCTTGGAAGATAAATTCGAGATTTCTAATATCGAGAAGGGGTAGCTCGCCCAGGACATTAACATAGCACAATAATGCATAATTGTACAAAGCCCAAAGCATTCAAGATGCATGGAACCCTTAGGTATGCCCTTAAACTTTTATAGACTTGTTACCATGACCAGCGGTTGGATGAGGCTTATTAGAAACTTACCATCATGCAAACAGTAAAAAATATTAGGAAATTGAAGCATTAATTGTCGACTACCCACTTCTTTCAATGGTAAATTTTTTTCTTTTTACCCAGTTTTACTGTTCCAACAGCTAGTTTTCGTAGCTGTTTATTACCCCTGTGTGCCCAATGCACCTCCCCAGGCTTCCAACCCTATGATCGACCCCTGGTCTCCTAGCGCACCTCCCCAGGCTTCCAGACCTGTTATTGATTCTTGTGTATATAATAGGCTTGCCTGTAGTTTTCCTTCGGCCTGAATGTATGCCACCCAATATAGCTACACCGGCCATATAGTCATTTGGTTTGGTACGGTTTGAGCCAGCTTCCATTAACATACCCTGGGACAGTGTCACCACGCAGTGTGGCTGACCAAACAAATCCTCTGTTAGTGATTTCATTTACCATATAGGGACCTAGCCAATGCTGACAGAACTTCCCCGGGTACTTCGCAAACTGGTTATCATATAGCAGGACCAATTCTCCCTCTGAAAATATCTATTTCTGAATATGTTGATCATGCTATGCTTTTTCCCGGGCCTTTTGAAATTGCTGATGGAAGTTGGCAATAAATCAAACTTCTTCCAAGGCAATGAGCTGTGCTAAAAGTTCATCCATGATGTCAGGCTCTGCCATATTTATAAAGGCTACGATGCGTAGGATAAGAAAAATGTACTCCATGGGAATAATGGCCTCATTTCCATAAACCATCCGAAATGGTGTTTTCCCCGTCAATTTCTTACACGTAGTTCGATAGGCCCAAAGGAATGATGGGATGCACATGTCCCAATTTATTTGATCGACATTATAGACCTTGGTTAGTGCCTATTCTAGAATCTTATTAAAATTTTCCACGGTGCCATTCGCTTGCGGGTGATATGGGGTAATTTTTGCATGGTGAATACGAAATTATTCAGTCAAAGGCTATATTGTTTCATTAACAAAGTGTGTACCTCTATTGCTCATCAATATATTTGGACAACCAAACCTGGTTATAATATGTTCAAAGATAAAGTGCGCAACGATATCTGTAATACAATCCTTTACAATCTACGCTTTGGCCCATTGGGTTACATAATTTTTTGCAGTGATGATGTAGCAAGCACTTGTCTTCTTCCCTGGTGGGTTGATGGGCCCAACAAAGTCTATGGCCCATTTTTCAAATGCTTGCAGGTCCATCTATGGCTGCAAGGGCATCTCGGCTCTATGCGATGGTCTTCCTATCCTTTGGCATGTGTTGCAGGCTTTACAATATTCATGGGAGTCACTATGCAGTGTGGGCCACTATAGCCCAGCTCTCAAGATCTTTTGTGTCATCGCTTTCCCTGCGTAGTGACCTCCTACCATGCCACCGTGGGCTTCTGCCAATATGGCCTATCTTTTATGCTCCAGAACGTATCTCTGCAAGACCTCTTCAGCTCCCAGCTTATACAATTGGCCCGCTATGATGGTGAAGTCCGCTGCGTGGGTCACCAACTCTTTTTTGTTTTTGTAATGAATATTCTACAAGTTCCATGCCTGTAGTTAAGAAGTGAAAGATGTCGGTGAAGTGCGCATCAACCACCTTAATAGAAAACAGCTGCGCATCGGGAAGTCCTTCTTCTACGTTGGTCGGTTCTTCACCACTCCCGATTCGGGATAAGTGGTTTTGCCCAACGTTTAGTTTCCTTAGCTTCATGATGATTTCAAGGTCATATTCTTGAAATAGTAGTAGCCATCGGAAAATATTCCCCCCCAACACAGGCTTATTCACTAGGTACTTTAAAGTTGAGTGATCTCTGAATTCGCAGCTGAGTGTTACCAATCCTTTTCAAAAGCTAAGGAAATATTTAGATCTGGATTGTGGGGAGAACAGTTGAAGGAAATCATGTTATGGATCAAAGATTTAATGGTGGACGAGGGTTTGATGGAATTTCAAAAGTCTGAGATGGAGACTTAAACCTCCAGTACTGGGGGAAGGAGCTGAGGGAAAGATGCTACAAGTAAGTTAGAAGGGAGAATAGGGATATGGATGTCGAAACCTCCAGTATATTGAGAGAGTGATGAGCACATAGGAGGGTGCAGATTGCTGAGAAGTGGCGGGAAAGGGTGATGAAGGAGTTTGAGAAGCAGTAAAGTAGTTGACAGGACAAGGATAAGGTGCCACAGATGACAAAGGAAACGGAAGGTCAGATGGCATCCCAAGGAATAGGAGGGACCATCAAAGAAGTTAGGCAAGTGTATAGGAGACCAGCCTGAAGAGAAAAGGGAGAAAAGTCCAATGTCGAGGATGCGTGCTCCGAGGAGATATCCGATGTGGAGCTGCATGTTTCAATGGAGCAACTATTTCAAGAGAGGCCGACACTCATAATTCAAGGTAATCCTATTCCCCGAAGTTCAAGTAGCTCTAGTCCCAACTTTCCGCTAGTAATTTATCAGCCACCAGATAAAATCTTTGTTAATTTACGAGAGTTTAGCAAGTTGAATAATGTTAAGTCTATAGTACATATATCTACTAGCTACAGTGCTAGTAATAGAATCTCACAGCCAAGAAGTAGAGGTTTTATTTTAGTACCACCCATACAAAGAAATATGGCGAGATCGTTTACCCGATACCCAAAATTATTTGGGAGGGGCAATGATGATGTGGAGCAACACTGGTATCTTTGGGAAGCAATATGGAGGGCTCGGCATACACCAGAGGTGGTTAAGTTGATCGAGTTCCAGACTACTTTAAGAGAGAGAGAGCTCTTCGTTGGTTCATTAAATGGTCTGAAGCTCATCAAAACCCAGCGATAGATGATGTAAAGAGAGAATTTGTTAAAGAATTTAAATTACCTTAGATAGATCAGCAAGGATTATTTGAGTTGTGGGAGATTAAACAACGAGAAGGTGAAACAACGTGGGACCTGATGAGAAGATTCAAGGATGCAATTGGGAAACTAAGTTACCCAATTGATCTAAATCACCAACGAGATCGGTTTATTAAAGCACTTCTTTCATTGACAAGAACTCCACTGACAAAATATAAGATTGACTACAAGCCATCAAAAGAGTACTATTTTTTCCAGAGATTCAAGAATACGAAGAGAAACCGTTCTCGGAGGAGGTTATCAAACAATCAGTAGCATGCAAATGAATAGATAGTGTGATGGAAAATGATTTAGAGAATCTCTGAGAGTTATAATTTAAAGAAGAAGTTCTTATTGTGTCAGTGGAGTTCTTGTCAACGGAAGAAGTGCTTTAATAAACGAATCTCGTTGGTGATTTAGATCGATTGGGTAACTCATTTTCCCAATAGCATCCTTGAATCTTCTCATCAAGTCCGATGTTGTTTCACCTTCTCGCTATTTAATATCCCACAAATTAGATAATCCTTGTTGATTTGTTTGAGGTAATTTAAATTCTTCGACAAATTCTCTTTGCTATCGTTTATCGCTGGGTTTTGATGAGCTTCAGACCATTTAATGAACCAACGAAGAACTCTTCTCTTAAAGTAGTTTGGAACTCGATCAAATTAACTACCTCTAGTGTCTGTCGAGCCCTCCATATCGCTTCCTAGAGATACCAGTGTTTCTCCACATCATCGTTTCCCCTCCAAGAGAATTTTGGGTATCAGGTAAACGATCCCTCCATATTTCTTTGTATGGGTGGTACTAAAATAAAACCTCTACTTCTTGGTTGTGATATTGTATTATTAGCACTGTAGCTAGTAGATATCTATATTGTAGACTTAACACTATTCATCTTTCTAAACTCCCGTAACTTAACAAAGATTTTATTTGGTGGCTGATAAAGTACCAATGGAAGGTTGGAACTAGAGCTACTTGAAATTTTGGCAATAGGATTACCTTGAATTATGGGTTTCGACCTCTCTTGAAATAGTTGCTCCATCACAACATGCAGCTCCACATTGGATATCTCCTCGGGGCATGCATCTTCCACATTGGACTTTTATCCCTTTTCTCATCGGGTTGGGATCCTATACACTTTCCTAACTTCTTTGATGGTCCCTCCCATTCCTTGGGATCCCATCTGACCTTTCGTTTCCTTTATCATCTGCAATGCCTTCTCCTTGTCCCGTCGACTACTTTCTTGCTTCTCAAAATCCTTCATCACCCTTTCTCGCCACTTCTTAGCAATCTGTGCCCTCCGATGTGCTCATCGCTCTCTCAATCTATTGTAGGTTTTGGCATCCATATCCCTATTCCCCCTTCTAACTTAGTTGTAGAATATTTCCTGTTAGTGTCCCATGATTTGGCATATTGGTATACCAAATGCACAGGGTAACATGAAACTAGTCTTTGGAGTCCTAAGACCTAGCCTTTCTAGACACATAGAGGACTCTCTCTATTAGATGCAAAGGATGTGATCTTGTTTGCTTTAGATGGTTGATTTTAGGCTAGTTATTAAGTGTAGGGTTTGTTGTTTGTTTTTTTTGGGTAAGATGAACAGGTACAGTAGATGGAGTGAGATGTCTTCAAATCATTGGGTATGGAGTTAATGAAAGTCATGGATATCTCAATAATGAATCAGAGTGCATTACAGGGCCAATCTAGCAAGGTTAATGGATCCTTAAGGTTATGTGTGAATTGGGATGGACATCAAGTTGGTGAATAACGTAGGGCAAAGGAAAATTAAGAATCCTTTGTCAAATATCTATAATAAGGAGGTCTTGAATACTGATAAGAAAAATATATAACTCATGAGGTAAGGAAAGCCATTAATCTCAATGAAAATACTTAAACCAATAACCATTAAAGATAAACAATTTCAATGAAATATAGAAGGCGAGAAACTCATTTAACTTCTAGTGATTTCACCTTTAAGATTTTAGAAAAAATTTAAGATCACAACTAACTTTAATTCATGAAGAGGGAAATCCTAAACATAATAAATCAAGCTATAGATAAATTTGAGGCAAACTGATAGGCATGGACAAAGGGCAAGATCAAAACAAGACCTCTTTGACTTAACCTAGCAAGCAATACTTCAAAGAGAGGTTTCAAGACATAGTTTAGCTAGCATCAAATAAGAAGGGCTTACCATGAAACATATTTGTAAAATAGAATACTAATCCATTAATGAAACAAACAAGTTTAGGTGGGCCTAAGGAGCAGTTAAGAATTCCTTAAGCTGACCCAACAGAGGAAAACATCAAGGCAATAGAAGGTAGGAAGACTAAGGTACTTCAAAGAGCATTTCTCAACCTATAATTTTTTGTTCTACTGCAACAAATAAGGATGAAACATTATGATAACAAGAAAAAATTAACAAATTAAGAATACATCACCATTAACCAAGCTTAGGGATCCTGAAAACAAGTTTCTCCATCATCAATCCAAGCAAGCCATTCATAAAGTCCACAACACCAATTTCTTCTCCAAGCTCATAAAAACCATGTATTTCTCTCAAATCTCATCAAATTCCAACGTTTACAATGAAGCCATCATGCTCTATTTAACTCAGCAAAGGAGGGAAAAAACCCTAGATAGAGTTGGAAAAAGTCAAAATCACCCATAAATGTCATTTATGTCTAAGAGACCATGCAAGGCCCAAGGCACAAAATATCTCATGAAATAAATTCTAAAATAAATTCTTGCACCTAATTCTAGAGTGATTTGCCTCAAAAAACACTAAAATATGATTTTTCAATAAATGAGTGTGTTTTGTTGACTTTTAGTCCAAAACACACTAAACAGTCCATTTGCGCAGCGCCACTTTTAGCAGAAAATAGGCTCTTTTGAAACCAAGTTTTGGACCCCTTCCCGATGTCATATTTGGCTCTGTGATGGCTTGTTGGAAAGCTTGATGAGTATAATTTCCAAAAATTCTTGTATGATTCTGATATAGCTTCTGTAGCCTAGTAAAAATTTCAAAATACCAAGACTCCCATTAGCGCAGTGCCAGGTCTGAAATAGTGGCAGAATGGTGAAAAAAGACGGGATTTTTGACACTTTGAGGGGTCAAACTTGCTCCAAATCATCTGAAACTTGGTTAGAAAAGTATGATAGGTGTGAAAAATTCAAAAATGTTGACTTCTCCTCCTGAGGATGCTCCATGTATTAGCGTAGCGCTAGTGGCGCTGCGCTAATGAGCCTTTAAAATCACAAAAAACAAAAAGTTTTCCAAATTTGCTCAAACTTGGTGGAGGGCTCCCTGAAGGTGTCTTGGAGACCTGTTGAGAAGATAAAGCCAGAAATCCAAGGTTATAATTATCTTTTTCCTCCTTTAGGGTTTCGACTTTAAGGAGGGCTTCCTTTAGTTTGGCACAAACAAGTTTGTTTTTCATGGCATAGTACTTTGTCATATTTTTCTAGAGGGCCAGACCCCTTTTTATCTTCTTGAAGTGCTTGTGCTCATTCTTATAATACTGAATGATGTATTGTGCCATGCAAAAATATCTCTCCCACTCCTTGATTTGTGCATCCTTTCTTTGGAGTAGCAGTCTGGTGGCCATCTCCTTATCTTCATTATCACTGTCTAGGCCAATGAATTGAGGCTTTTGAGTAGATATCTTGCTCTTCTTATCTTTATTAACCTTGTCCATGTTTTATTTTCCCTTTTAAAGCCTTGGAGTTGATGCATATGGAAAGTTCGCTTGCCTTTTGGAGGCAGCAAACACTTTCCTTGGCCCTCTTTGGTATTTTCATGCAAGAGGTGTGATGGTGATTTTGGTAGTGTCTTCATCATGGTTGTGACCTTTGGTGTTGCCATCAACTTCTTCACCTTTACTAGGATCTTCATTAGTCATTACTTGCTCTGTTTCATCACTACTCTTTTGATCCTTAACACTATTATCATCATTACCTTCTTTATTGTCTTCTAAGATGTAGCTTTGGTCTTCATTTGGACTATCAGGCCCTGCACTTGCTTCATCTTGGTTTTGTTCATCGCTAAGGTATTTTTCTTCATCATCTCCAACATTGTTATCATTTTCATTATCACTAGGAGGTTGATTTGTGTCATGACTGTCATGACTGTTGTCATGACAGTCATGACTATCTCTTTTGTTGTCTTGTTTCTCACTGCCTGTTCCATCAGTGTCATCTTCTTTGTCACTATCCTCTTCTTCAAATTCTGTTTTTGCCTCATCATTTTCCTTTTCATTTCCTTTTATTTCCTCATCATCATCTGTTGCTTCTTCATGTTCATCATTTTCTTCCATATTGTCACTGTTTTCATCATGAATTTTCTCACTGTCATGATTACTGCTCCTATTTTCATCATTTCCATTTTCACTGCCCTCTTCTTCATAATTATTTTCTTCATCTGTCTCCATGTCTTCTACCTCTTTATCATTATCTTCTAGCTCATCCTCATGTTCATCATTTTCTGGCTCATCCTCATGTTCATCATTTTTTTTTATGTACTCTGCCTCAACATGATCTTCTTGGTTTCCAACATTATCATCAAACTCATCTTCATTGTGGACTGATTTATCATCACCTTCATCTTGATATTCATGTGATTCTTCATTTCCACTTCCTGCTTCCCCTGATGCATCAAGAGAAGGAGAGGAAGGGAGGTTTGCTTGTGGTGAGGGTACCTGTGTAGATGAGGAGGGCATATTTGGTTGATGAGGAGGCTATGGGCTTGTGAAAACTTCATGGGATATGAACACATCCCAAGGTATACCTTGCTGCTCCAACTGATGTAGTACCACCATCTTGATCAGGGAATGGTGGAACAAGCTATGCATTTGCTGGGAATGATTCCTCCTCTGGACAATAGAAGACATCTTCTCAATGCTCCTATAGGGATAGTAGGGAAAGTTGAGCATCTTAACCCTTGTGAAATGCATGAGGAGTCTGACATGGTAGGAATAGAGCCTGGAGTATCTCCCCTCACGGGTGAAGTATTTCATGATAACTAACATCAAGGGTGAAAATATATGTTTGAGGTGTGAGAAAGGAAAAACTATCTTGTTGCCTCTTCTGTACCTTGTTTTGATGAATGGCTCAAAAAATTCTTTGTCCAATTTTCCCTTTTTAAACCACTTCTCACCTAAAGTAGGGATACCTGTGGCCTCAGAGATGGCGCCTGCTGAAATCTCAAAATATACTCCTGCAAGGCTTGAGTGCTTGTTGTGTAAGTTGAGAATGAGGAGCCTTATAAGCCCAGGGTGGCTTTTCACTTGTTTGACCTTCTCACAAAATTGAAAACATCTTGCATTCTGAAAACATGACAAGATCCTAGGAGAGGAGGTGATGGCCACTATGCTTTGAGGTTCCATTCTGTTTACTTTTCCTCCCTTATGTTTTGGTCTTAAAGAGCTTTGACCTTTAGCATTGCTACTGTTGTTCTTAGCTCTTAACACAATGATAGGAGATGTTGGTTGACAAATTAAGGTTTGGTGAAGCAAGGTGAAAATGGTGATGAAGTCAAATTTGGTGAATGAGTGATGTGGAGGTTAGGGTTTTTAGGATTAAGCTGTCTTGGAGCTTAAGGAGGCTTTTCTCAAAAGTGCATTTGTAGCCACCCTAACTTACCTACCCTCAAACGACATCAACTTGATTTTAAGGGGATTTCTAAAAACAAAGGCTTGTTTTGTATGAAGGTTCTAGGGTTTACCCACCTAGGGTTTGAACTTCAAAGCCTTAAAGAGACTAATAATCAATTTGAAAAATACTTGGGGACAAGGAGAGAATGCCACTCACTACCTCTTGACTCTTTGTAAACCTTCAGAGATCAAATGGAAGAGGAAATTCATGACCAAGGGCAAAGAAATTGTGGTTTGGAGGCTTTCTGCGTTTACGCAGTGCCTTGCCTGAGCTGTCGGGTTGGCCTATTAGCACAGTGCCAGCAGGCCTGCCCGTGGGTTAGCGTAGCGCCGGGCGCGTGCAGCAGTGGTCAGCCTCCGGGCGAGTCGGCCCTGCATTTGCGCAGCACCCAGGATTAGCACAGTGTCGGGCCAAATTTGTGTAGTGTCATGTTGTTCTGAATGGGTGAAGGATGGATTAGCGCAACGCCGACCATTTTTTACGTAGTGCCACTTATTTTCACAGTGCCAGAAAAACTTGCCCAGAAATGGCCAGAAAAACCTTGTTTTTCTTCCTGAAGCCTTTTTCTCTTCACCGAGTGCTAAAAGATTTTTGAAATGAAACTAAAACACCTTTATACCCCTTGAGAAAAATAAATCAAACTTATAAACCCACTTTACTATGTTTTCAACTTTTTTGTCATTTGGCTGATACCCCTTATATCTTTTGTAGGGGTTTTTGAAGGCTTTCTCAAGGCATCTTTTCTTCTTTTGTGGTGATGTCTAGCTGAGGGGATGCAAATGTCCTTTTCATCATTTTTTTATCCTTGAAATTCTGGGCACTATTCAAACTATTTTTGGCATGCATTTGATAAACTAAAAACTTTGTTCTTATCCCTTTTGGAATTTTTGATTGTAGGTGACCTGAAACATGTATTTTTACCTTTACGTGATTTCCGAATAAGAATATATCTGCAAAGATGTACATCAAAGGATCCCATGCTTTCACCTTTGTAACTTTCGATTTCTTCTCGTGTGCCATAACACGTGGTTTTTATCTTTCCCATTGTCTCGAATTTTACAACCTTTAGTCCCCCAATAGGATTTTAAGTTTAGCAGATTTTCATTTTGACATTTCACCTCATTTTTTCTTCATTCAATTTCATTTTGAATGCCTTTGATCATTTTTAAGGCATTTGATTGCACTGGGAAGCCTAGGCTACATCACACTAATATTCTTTACCATTTATCCCTTTGGTGTAGGTGAAGTAGTGTAGAGAACACCTTGGACATCCTTTGAATGCCTTCTATTGTTATGAAGGAGGACTTATTATCTTCATTTGACCTGTTTTGTCTATCATTCCAAACTCTTAGGTTTTAGTGTTGTTAGAGAAGAATAAGAAGTGTTGTATTCTAAGTTCTCTATAGCCCTTTCAAGTTCATTCATTTCTGTTCAGTTCACCTCACCTTTTTCCCTTATTCATTCATGATTTCTGAAAATCTTCAATGTGTCCTTGGTTGTGTTGTTGTGCCTTCTGTCTTGGTGGTCTTTGTGATGGTTCCTTGCTTGGCAACATTGTTTTTTCAACTAATCCCAAAAACCCTGAATCTCATTGTACGTAGGCCTGCTGCCTTTTCCTTGTTGTGGATGTCTTGATGTGATGATTCACCCTATTACCTTACCTCTTTTTATGCTGATGGCCATCTTCAATCATTCTTTGTAGAAATGTGATCAAGGGCAACTATCCCTTGTAGAATTTGTGCTTTGGCCAAGGAGGCCTTCCTTGAAGGGTTTTTTATCAGTTTTGGACAAAGTTACTTGACCTTCTTCTTCTTTGAATGCAACCTCTTAACATGGGAAAAACAGAGATTTTAGAACACCAAATCAACCTTATGACCTATGAGACCCTAGGTGACCTAGTAGAAGGCTCTTTGGACTTGGCCTTTGACTGAAAAACTTGGCTTTGAGGTCATCAAGTGTAAAAACGGAGTTTTTGAAACATTGATGTATTGAAGATCCAAAATCCAATGTACTTGATTTATCCAAAGAGCCTTCAGAGATAGTTTTGAGACCATCAATGCTCGGTGTATCTAGGAAATAGAAAACTAAGTAGGTTTGTTAGTGATTCTAAGTGTCAGGTGGAGGTAAGTAAGCAAGCCAAAAAAAGAGTACTGAGGTCAAAGGTGACAAAACATAGACAAAATGAGTGACATGAGCCCATGATGGGTCTTCAGGGATTGGTGAGTTGAGCATGACCTACAGGGATGATAAGATAGTGAAAATTTATCCTAAGGATAATGAAGGCAGTGAGATTTATAGAACTCACAATATTCATGAATTTTGTTTCTAGAAATCTAGGATAAGCATTTAGTCATCCATGAGAAGAAAATATTATCAGAATTAAAATTTCCTTTAGCTCCTTCCCGCATTCTAAGGTTTAAGTCTCCATCTCGTAATTTTGAATTCCATCAACCCTCGTCCACCATTAAAGCTTTGATCCACAATGAGATTTCCTTCAATAGTTCTCCCCGTAATCCAGATTTGAAGATGTCCTCAGCTTTTGAAAAGGATTCGTAACACTCAGCTGTGAATTCATGGATCACTCATCTTTGAAGTACCTAGTGAATAAATGCGGGGGAAAAATGTAGGAGCTTCAACAACAGGGACCCAGGCGGCTCCACCAGTTGGGGGAGTTGTGGAGATAAATAATCAGGGATTATACCAACTTCAACCCCACTTTCCATGGTTCCTCACTCAACAGAATTAGACCACAAATGAATACTATGAAATATGCAAAGGCATGGGGTCATCCTCTGCGACTATGCCCAATTTTGCAAAAATATTCCAACGTTCCAAAAAATACATATTGTGAATTTTGTGCTTCTACAATGCATAATACAGAGCAGTGTAGAGCCCTCAATGCAATAGCAGAATGATTGGACATACCATCTTATAGAGTGAATGAAGCTCCAAGGGGCTGAGGAGGACAAATGAGAGGAGGCGGAACTAGAGGAAGAGGACTAGTAAGGTGCTACAACTGTGACCAAGAAGGGCACGTATCAGGGGAATGTCTGCTACCCAGAATACCATGGTGCTCTCAGTGCAAATTCAATACACACGCAATTGAAAACTGTCCAAAATTAATTAATAGGTGGGAGGAGAGAGCCAGACAGAGAGGAGTGAATCTGGTGTATGCATAACCAAGAATAGTAGAAGCTCAGCCCATGCAAAGTGTATCCATAGTAACCTGGGGAGGAAAGAAGATAGGGGAGGATGCAAATAATATGGACCTGATAAAGCTGATCAAGCCAACATCTCCAAAAACCACTTTCATAGGTCTAGATAGATAGAAGCAATATTTTAAGGAGCCAGTGGAAACATTTTCCCCAATGGGGGGGAGTAAAGGCATTGAGCTTCCATAGCTGACCATAGAAAAAGAGAAGCAAGACCATACAAGTACAATTATTGAGGAATGGTTCTGACTATTTTTGAAAATTGTAACCAATGCACCAATGCTTGAACAACTAAAGAAAAAGATAGATTGGTGGTTCAGGAAAATGAAGAACCGGGAGAGTCAAGAGATTCAACCAAAATATACATGAGAAGGATAAAAAGAGACAAGAGAAGAACAGGAAAGGAATTCTGTGTGAATACTCAAGTAGCAAGATTTCAAATCAAAGACACCGTGCTTGACCTAGGATCAGATGTCAACATTCTACCAAGAAAGAAGTGGGAAGCACTAGGAAGGCCAAAGTTGACATACTCGCCAATACAGCTCTGCATGGAAAATCAATATT